>JAPVCB010000039.1:1388491-1408565 GCA_029606185.1 Paecilomyces formosus
TGACGAGATAAACTGGGAGCCTTACGAGAATTAATGAGAGATCCATCTATACAGTCAGTTTCAGATTCACGATGAATCGACACATTGTATATGAGATGAACAAAATCAGGATCTATTTTTATTGTTGCGTCGTCAAAAGATAAAAGAGACTAGAATACAAAATGGCCAACCCAGGCTAAGTTGAGAAGAAATATCTACCATGTGAATGCCTCTTCCATGAAATCAATCACCATCCCCTGTCCCACTCTGCGGCGGGTAGCTGCTCGGACTTCGTCTGCGAAGGCGCCAGGCCCACAGACCGAAACTGCGGTTGCGCCCACAGGGCGCGCTGCTATTTCGTCCAAGACCACGTCGGGTCGACAGCGGCCAGCGAACATCTGTACAGTGGCGCTAGGAGAATTTATTTCGCGATTATTCTTCGGTTTGGAGACGAAGACTTTGATAATGAGCATCTCGCGCCGGTTCGGCATCTGCAGTATCAAGTCCATGTATTGGCGCACCCATGCTAGACTCTCCGTACTGCGGACGGACCAGATCAGGTATATCTTCCTGGTAGCCACACGCTCCTCCGAGGCGCGGAATATCAGGTCGCGCACGTGTAGCATGTGATGGGTGATGCCAGCGCCTCCAGAGAACAAGACAACAGTTCCGTAACTGCCCAGGGAGGAAGGGTGAGATCCATAAGGCCCTTCAATGTATCCAGAGATATGGAGGGTCTTCTGTGGTGCAGCAGAAGCTTTGTTGTAAAGTTTGCGGGTCATGCCAGTTCGAGCGGCAACCATCAATGAGACCGTCGTCGGCAGTTTGCTCGTATCGAAAGAATTCTCAAGATCGATAAAGGACTGTTTTTCGATGCTCGAGGGACTTAGCAACCCAGAATTTTCACTGTCGACCAAGCTAGGCGGGAGTGCCGGTGGGGTCACGCAGCTGAACGGTTCAACCCATGCGACGGAGAATGGATGAGACATCCATAGTGAGACGCTTGGAATATAAGCGTAAACATGACTCCCCGGGCCAACGTGGACACGCTTCGGCAGGTGGAAGGTTACACGGCATGCTTCTCCAGGAAGAGCTTCGACAACAAGCTTTGTACTGCCATTCTTTCGGGAGACATTAAGATATAGCAACCTTAAAAGTCTAATGCAGCGCTCAGTGATCCAGATCCCAATAATGGCAGCGAGCCATGAATGCTGGTGGAGATCGTCAAGTTTCAAATGCAGATATACGCCGACAACTGCTGAGAGAGCAGCAAGCTGATGTAGATGTAGGAACGTCTCGTAAAAGGCATGTCGAATTGGAGACGGTGAGTGCGTGAGAAGGAAGACCATGGCACAGGTCCCTAATAGACCCCAGGTAAAGAACGGTGTAGTGGTCAGACGGTGAAGCATTTCGTCGAAATCTTGTTCATCACACGCATTTATCGCCCAGGCCACAGCATGTGTAATACTTTCTAGTACGACAATGCGGCCCAGCCATCGATGTAGGAGATTATACGTATCGAAGCTCACATGGAGGAGAGGGATCAACGGGTTGTTCCGGCATGCAAGAATGAAAAGAGGGACCATATTCAACACTGCCAGGTTTCCAGACCTACCGCGCAGCTCTGCAATCAATGCCGCTTTCTCATTGACCTTGTAGTCCAGTAAAGCGCAGTAGGCGATCTGAGTCGATACGTATAACGTGATTAAAATTATGTGGAACCTTGACGGAATAGTACCCATGCTGATAGCACTCGAAAGCTGGATCTCCCTGTTGTGTCTTTTGCTACCCAAAGGCGCATATAGAAGGTGTTTCTTGATATTTACCCATAGTGTAGACCCTTCGACTCCCCAGTACGTCTGTTGCCGTTTGGTGGCCGTCAGCGAGCTGAGTAAACGGGCATATGCCAGGGTCATCTGCCCGATGCGGCAGCAGAAGACGACCATAGCAACAAGGGCCAGAGAAGTGTAGATGATCCGTGTAATGAGCACATCGAGGGGCACATCGACACCACCCAGTCCCCTCGAGTATTCAAAGATATAGGTCGCATTTGTTCCATGCGGGCCGGAGGCTCGAGGCCCCGACAAGATTCCCATCGAACCTCTATCACTTCAAAACAGTCGCGCGTGTTAGTGGTTGTATGAACACTTTCAAAGCGGAGCTCACGACCAGCGCAAGATGAGCTTATCAACAACGAACTGAAACTCAGCACAAATGAGCTATGCAAGAGCGATCCAGATCGATAAAAGCCTCAAGACGTCACAACGAAAGCAATCGAAGAAATGGGACAGCGAGATCGTGCCCGTGATGCAAAGATATGGAATGCAAGGTAGTTGGGGACAACGAAAGGAACGCGGGGATCTACTCCGCTCAGTCAAGGGATGGATGTCAAGCATTAGGGGACCTCAATTCCCAGGCACAGGATAAGTGGACGGCTTTTTCCTGTCAATAGGTGAGCATTTCCTATTGACAGGTTGGTGTTTCTTTGTTAGGGTATAGTAGCTGTGAGTGTCGAGCCACGGCTAGATGACTCCAGACAGGGAGGCCACGGTAACGAACGGCAAGAGTATCTGACTCCAGAACAGTAGTTGTCTAGCAAATGAGTGGAATCTGGAGATATTGTACTGTACTCGAGGTCTGTCTCCTGATTAGTGCCAAGTGTTAGTTGATTAGTGTCGTCGACGACGTAGGAATGGTGAATATAACCAACCTTGATGTGCGATAGTTTATTCATAACAGGAATGATCTTCGACTGTCAGGCACCAGGCTTGACGGGCATGAAAGCACCACCAGTGGAGATACAAAGAGCCAAAGCCAACAATGATGAACGCCAAGCAGGACAAGTGGGATCGCAATACTGCTAGTCTACTCTAAAGGAGAAAAGAGATGATGCCAAGGGAAGGGAGACCAGCGGCCATTTAAGGCGGTGCTGAATGAGAAAAACACCTTGCAGATGAACCCACGGAAGAGGAACGATCTGGAGTCATGGCTCGTGGGACCAGCTCGTCGAATCCGCAGGAGAGCGTCATGTCCATGAGTCTACTGGACCACGACAATTCAATGGACTCTCGTGTTGAAAGACGGCGGTGACCAATAACTTACAGTGGCTGGATGCGATCTGACGGTCCCTGCCGTGGTATTAATCGAGTCAGCCGTGTCAGTATCAATCACTGGTGTTTCCGCCCCGATGATCTCGTGTCCAATACGAGGCAAGTTCATATTTCCACCAGACGATCCCCTTCCCACCACGCTGCCCCTGCGTGGTAGATCAAGGGACAGTCCAGCCTATCGGTACAACTCCAGATCACCGTCTGAAAACTTTCTCAAGCAGCTGAAACATTTCACCAAGCCTGTTTGCCACCACAGTGACCACACAAAATCACAAAGATACAACATTGCCAGCAGGAACTGCACTTTACTACTATGTCTTACGATTTTGGAACTAGGAAAACTGTTGCAGTGCATCGACTCAAATACAAGGAGGTCTACGCACTGGCCAAGAACCCTCCAAGAACAACAAAGCAGCCTTGAGCCATTTAGTATGAGCCTTGCGGAGTATCTATCCGCAATCAAAGTTTTTGTGCATGTTTCTTCCCTCTTTGGCACGATGGCCATGGTTGGCTGTCGTTTTCCACGCTTGTCTTCTTTTGAAACACTGAAACAATCCACAAAAATCACTCGCTGTCTGACAACAATAGCATCTTTCCATCAGACAAGGCGGATGTGCGATAAGGTATCTATGGAGTACTCAGTATACCGATATTTCCATAATATCTTCCACAAAATTAGCCGTCAGAATACCCTTATATCACATGATTATTGGCAACACTATAGTTGAAGTAGACTCAGCCTTCGAGATATCAGTAGTCTTCGAGTGACCTTCACCGTGGTGATGGCGGATATCGCGTCATGATGGAACATCGTTATCTTTGTAACTAAAAGTTCCCAGCCGATTTTGAGAGATAAGTACAAAAAGAGGACTCCAAAAGGAAAAAGGAAAAGCAAAAAGTTCTGGCCCAGGATATGTATATCCGACCAAAGACAAGTTCTCTATCGGTGGGGCACGCACAAGCAGAGTTTACCTCGCCCCAAAAGTAATTCCGCTGATATTGCCGTTGCTAACACCGATCTGGAATCCCGAGTTACTATTTCCAAATGTCACTCGTGATGGATTATCGCGATTCTTATCCATAGCTTTGAAAACGGCATCCTTTTGACTTCGCAGAAAGAGTTCTTCCAATATATTCAGTGATGCTTGCAGAGTCTGCTGTTCTTGACCAAACTGGCTTATTGTATTTTCTCTAGCTTCTTCGAAGTCGTTTGCCTGTCGAATGCCGTCGGCGAGATTGACCAGAGGAGCTCTTATCTGTGCCTTGTCCCGTTGTTCGTTTGTGATGTTAATGGGGTCTGTGGTCTCGACTTGCTTTGCTGATATGACTTTCTCAACTTCTCCAGTTATGCGTGAATGACGAATGGAACTGTATCTGTTCATTAAGCCATCAGTAACCCTCATCCTGATCATACCAACTCTCGGGCATCACGTACAACGTTGCTATGCTAACCACAGAAATGATTGTTATCTTGCAGCTTTGGAGTTGCTCCAACATTGACTTGATCCGGCTCTGCCTAAAGACCCCGATATTTGCTCGATCCCAAACCGACAGCTTTCCAGAAGAAGAGTGTCTTGTCCAGCGTTGCAGGTCTTCTCGAATCACATAACATGTCTCGGTACAGGCGTGGGTAGCAGCCTTCACCTGATCTGCTACTGTTTTGCCGAGTGCATCCCAATCTTCATTCGTGACGCCTTGGAGCAAGGTGAGAGCCACTTCAATAGAAGTTATGATGTTTTCCAGTTCCCAGACGGTCCTTGGTGCATCTTTGATATTTCGAAGGTCTTCCAGGAGCAGACGAGCTCCGTGTAACGCTGGAATAACGACGCCGATAATGCCAGTGCTAACGCTCAGCGGATCCGTCATTATATCTAAAGGAGACACGCGGGAGGGAAAAGAATAGCCAAGGAAAGAAGAAGAAAAAAAAAGCCTACATTATCTCCTATATCTACGAAAACCCCCGGTTTCAGCTGAGATGCACATCCTACCTAGTGCGGGGCAGATAAATAAAAATCACCTGACAACAAGGCTGTGGCTGAGTACTTGGTAGGGTACGAGTGCTATATCAATATGACTCTTCGAACATTGAGCTAAGTGTGGTTCAGTATATTCCACGGTCATGGCAGACATATCGTTTGGCGATAGAAACACCGGATTGCAGATGGGGATTAGCAACGGGTCGGTTACAGCGCACTTCCACGTTCCAGGTACATACCTGATGCTGTAGAGCCCGTTTGTCTACAATTTTCTAACTCTGTACATAGCGCCTGAACGGCCTGAAACTCCTCCAAATCCATCGTCTACGGTTCCCTTTCCTCGGGATCTCAATTTTGTCAGCCGTGATACACTGCTCAATATTCTTCATGAGAAGCTTTCGACGCCAGCATCCCGAGTAGGCCTGGTTGGCTTAGGTGGTGTTGGGTATGTGAAATTCCAGGTCTTTGTTGATTAGATCTCCGCTAAAATTCCGAAAGAAAGTCGCAAGCTGTCATCGAATATTGTTACGGAATTCGCGAGCAATATCCCCAAACGTGGGTCTTCTGGGTTCATGCGAGTAACCAGGCGCGGTTCGAGCAGAGCTATTGGGATATCGCAGACCGAGCCAAGATCTCTGGCCGAAAAGACCCTAATGTTGGTATCTTTAAGCTTGTCCATGACTGGCTTCATGAGGAGAAGTCCGGGAGGTGGATTCTAATTCTTGATAATATGGATGATGCTCGTTTCCTCGACGAGCCTCCACCAATGTCCCAGAGTCAATGGGAAAACGGCGCAAAGAAGCCGCTCCTCAGCTATCTTCCTGTGAATCCAGAGGGCTCTATAATTGTTACATCGTGTAACAAAGCTGCAGCATCGAGAATCGTTGAAGATATCAATATTGTCGCTGTAGAACCGATGGATAACATCCAGGCACTAACGCTATTTCGAAGGACACTGCGTATGCAAGAAAACCAGCAGGATATCAGCGAGTTGGTAGCTGCTCTTGAGTATATGCCGCTAGCAATCGTACAGGCGGCGTCGTATATCAAGCAGCGAGCACCGCGCTATTCCGTGAAGCAGTACTTAGCAGAGTTCGAGAGAAACGACCGCAAGAAAATAGCTCTCCTCGATCACAGGGGAGGAGAACTGCGTCGAGACAGAGAAGCGAAAAACTCGATCATACTCACGTGGCAGATATCGTTCGATTATATCCGGGAAATAAGACCCACGGCTGCTGATCTTCTGTCACTCATGAGTTTCTTCGACAGACAAGGAATTCCGGACTATCTACTTCGAGAGTACAACGATAGTTGGTGCGCCTTTCAGCAATCAAGAATATCGAAAACAATCCTGTCAGATGACGACAACCTGAGAGACGATGAAATTCGGCGAATGAGATCTGACGCAGATAGTCAGTTTGAAAAGGATATTCTAACATTGAAGGACTATTCATTCGTTTCCAATACAAATGCAATGGGCTTTGAAATGCACAGACTCGTACAGCTGTCTACACAGAAATGGCTCGAAGCCCACGCACAGCTCGAACGATGGGAAGTGCAGTTCATTAGGAACCTATCGATGGAGTTCCCGACGGGAGAATATGAAACATGGGAAAAGTGTCAATTACTCTTTCCCCATGTACAGTCAGCATTAACGCAAAGACCCGATGCCAATCGGGCCTTGTACGATTGGGACACCTTGCTGTTGAAAGCGTTCAGTTTTGCTTCGGGGAAAGGCCACTTAGCCGACGCTGAGGCAATCATAATGAAAATAATGAAGGAAATGAAGAGAGGCTATGTTGTGCTGGAAGGCACTCTTGCTGGGCTTTTCTTTGCGGTGGTAATCCTTACTGTCCAAAGAAAATACAAAGAGTCAGAGGACATATGTCGACAGATCCTAGCTCCCAAAGAGCTACGGCGTGACGATCCGGATGTACTATACACAATGGAGATACTAGGGTTAGTCCTTGATCAGCAAGAAAAATATGATGAGGCAGAAGAGATACGCCGGCAGATCTTACAAACCGCAGAAGGAAGGCCACAAGTTGACTACGTTGATATACCAACGCGCATATCTCTAGCTATGAATCTGGATAGCCAAGGAAGATATGATGAGGCGGAAGACTTACTCCGATGGGTTTTAGCGTATAAAGAACGGGAATTAGGGGTCGACCATCCTTTTGCTGTGAAAAGTATGCGTTATCTAGGGATTGTGCTTAGGCACAAAGGGAAATATGAAGAGGCGGCATCGATAACAAAACGGGCTATAACAGCTGGGACTAAGTTGTTCGGGCCTGACCATCCGACAATCCAAATGACCACAGTTTATCTGCGTATGGTGCTTCACAGCCAACTGAAATGCAATCAGTCCAAGATGATGGATGAACAAGGCTTATCGCTACATTTGAAAGAAATGGAGGAGCTTGCTGACATTTTGAAACTACACGATCGATATGTTGATGCTTTGAGAGTTATACAAAGGTATTTTGGTCTACCAGTGCAGAAACATCCGCCTACTAAATTTTCTGCTGCAAAGCTCGATAAATGGCAGTCGGGCAGCTAAGATTGTTCTCCGCTTTTCGAAAAGGTCTTGGGATTCCAATATCATCACGCGGAAAGGGGCCTCTATTCCATTAGGCAAATGGAACAACCTATTCTGAAATGCTTTATTTGTCTTGCATTCTAGAACTGCCATAGGGACATAGAACTTTCGTTGTACCATTGACCGACGCAGACACGATAGCGGTGACACTGTGGATATGGTCTATTTGATTAATAGGATATTTACATAACATGGGCTTTTTCCAATCAAGTTCTAGAGTCCTTCACTTGCAAATCCTAGCATGATCTTCGCACCAGTATTCTCCTTACCGTCCCATCCAGCCCCCGTCCACACAAATGACCTCTCCAGAGACGTAGTCACTAGCACCACTAGCCAGGAAGACCACGATTCCCTTGAAGTCTTCCGGCTTACCCCACCGACCTGCAGGGATTCGAGCCATGATACCCGCATTGCGGTTCTGATCGTTAATCAGCGCAACGTTCATATCCGTGGCAATGTATCCAGGAGCAATCGCATTCACAGTAATGCCCTTGGATACCCACTCGTTCGAAAGAGCCTTGGTCAGCTGCGCCACGCCACCCTTGGACGCAGCGTATGCAGGAACGGTGATTCCACCCTGAAATGAGAGTAGCGATGCAACATTGATGACGGAGCCACGGCGGCCGGACGGGAACTCAGATGCATCTCGCGACAGTAAATAGGCACCAAAATCACGGGACAGTGTGAAGACAGATGTGAGATTGACTTGGAGGACCTGCGCTCTCCTAATTAGCCTGCTATACTGCTAAAAGAGGCCATTGCTGGAAGGGAACCGACCTCATCCCAGTCCTCATCGGGGAACTTTTCACTTGGATGTCTACGCTGGATCCCAGCGCAGTTGAGGAGAATATCAGGCTTGATGCCCTGTTTCTGCAGTGCGGGGATTATACCCTTGACGGAATCGCGATTCGACAGTTCAGCGACGTGTATCGTAGCTTTACGACCAAGGCGAGTGATCTCGTCGCGTGTGGCGGTGTTGGATTCATCTCTCTGTGGAGCTTTTAGCTTCATATACTCTTAGTCGTCCTTGACAGGTCAAGCATGGATGAGCACGTAAAGCGACCAATGCTGTATTTCCAGGAGCATACGATCCCACTTCGTAGGGCACCAAATTGCTTGATTTTGACATTATGAAATAGACTGTGACAAGACCAAACATACCTGAACAAGAACAACATCAGCACCAGCCTCCGCGAGGGCAATCGCCATTGCCTGTCCGATTCCTCTAGTTCCTCCAGTGACGAGAGCGGTCCTGCCGCTTAGTGAGAAAAGAGAAGCTGTCATTATGAAGTCGCGTAATAGGATCAATAATAGGTAGGAAGGTGGAAGAGTCTGCTCTCTGCAGGATTATCTGAAATATATCGTTCGCGTGGATTCTGTCTTGTGGTGTCGAGAGCAAACACTCTATGATTGCACCAACAAACGTGGCGTGACTCGTCTTTAACCGCTGAGATGAAACTTGCAACGTCTTCTGGCAGAGTACCTACGCCAATGGTAATCCAGCTATTAAAGAGCTTCTCAGCAATAGCTGCAGACCTTGACTTGCAAGGAATCACTTAATTACAAGAATTGACTAACTACCATATCCCGAAATGAGATCTTTTCCCTGCGGATATATATCAGTGCCCCGCATTTCACAGAGAGCTCGCAGAATCGCCGATTCTACCCCGCTATAACATACTATCCTACAAATCGTTTACTGTGCCTGACCATGTCTTGGACGAGTGCCCCGACGACACAAACCTTCCAGTAAAATTACAACGCTACTCCCATAGCTGTGTGGAATAAGTCAACCATGGTACACCATACAAAACGGACAATGAGCTTTGATTCCTGCAAGAAGAGGAGTAATGGAGGTATGTTCAATTGCCGTTGCCATATGTGGAATTTTCCATCGCCGATATCTTCCCCCACGCAATAAAGCGCGGAATAGGCGACTTCACGGCATGCCCAAGTGGGCCCATCGTCGGTTATTGAACCTTAGTGCGGGCTCTTCGGCTATTGACAGTTCGGCTTTAGAAGTTCCGTATCGGGTAGTCGAAGTAGCCGACACATCCGCACTGCACTCCAATACTTGGTGATCGCCCTGGACATACGTGAGGGATGAGTGATTCTTCCAGTTCAATGGAAAGAGGAAACCTGGAAGGGTGGCAACGGGTATTTAGCCTTTGAGAAGCATGTGCGATCCTCTTCGGGTTATGAGACACGTGGTGAGGGGTAATCCCCAATTGGCATACGGAGTACTCATGGTGTGTTATCTATGCAAGCTTCCAAGCCCGTGTAAATAAGGGTAGTATGAGCTCGAGTCAGTCATCTGGGGGTTATAATCCAATGAAAGAAATTCTATTCCACACGAGCACAACTATATAGGCAGAATCGCCGCTTGATCTGTCAGTTTATCACAACTTAGACTTACATTCTTTGTTTACGTTTTGAACCTCGACCGAAAGGAACCTAATCTGTAGCATATCAGTGATGTTCAGTATCTCGTAATGCCATCAATATGCTCTTGTCGATGAATACAGATTGAAACATGAACACAGTAAATGTTCCATATGATAGATTGAATAGCAAGCTCCTTTTATTACTTCTTATGCAAGTAAACTGCCCTATTTCACGCAATTTTCAAATGTCACCTGCGTCACATCAGAGAAGGATAACACTCAGTACATATCATGTGAAGCTTATGCTTGAAGGAATAAGGGGACAAATGTAGAATCGTCACCAGGTACTATATTGGTCAGGAATAGCATAGAGAGTCTTCTGTACGACCCGGGCTGGTAGTGCGCTTAGCTACTTCGTGCACATACAACAGCATTTGTTGAACGTAGACTCTAAGTCTCTATAATTCGCAAAGCATCTTTCATATTGCATAATCTTATGACAAATTTTTGAAGGATTGATCTGATTAACTCATGCGTTTACTCCTTAATGTTTTTCCTTGCAATACATAGGTACCCAGAGGGATTCTTCGCCTCTTGCAAATGTAACTGGCTAAGAAGCTTGCTGCTTTAATTGGAAGCCACAAAAGGAAGCTTTTGTCGGAAGACATTTTGGAAGTACGCAAGAAGCTCAATAATGCACATCCCACAAAGTCAGTAGGCAGCCTTATTGACGATCCGAAAGTCCAACTGCAATAAACATCCCCCAGCCGTAGTTCCACACGAAGATGGTCTGTGTGGGCGAGACGATACTGAAGCCACTTACCATAGACAAGCAGATCATTAGCGTTATGACCAGCCGAGCCGAGTTTGAGTAACTATAATCGACGACCGTGGCCGGGAGAGTCAGACGGACAGGCCCCGAGAGTGTCACCGGCCCCGCGTTGGGCGCCCAATGGAGCGAGCGTACCAGGGCGCCATCCGCGCTTTTTACCCAGTCCGGCTCGTGCATCTCACTTGACCGCCCGCGGAGACTCCAGAATGCCCTCAGGACAAGACAAAAAAGACCCTGGGGTTTCTGTGGGGAAGAGCTGGTCTGTGTCTGACGCTGATGGGCCCTGTTGAGCACTAGGAATAACTCTCTGTTACCAGCAGAAACGTTTTCAGTCTTTTTCAGTCTTTCTTTTCTTTCTGGTGACTGGTACTACATATGCGACACATTGAAAACAACCATAAAAGACTGGAGCATCAAATGTATCCACACGAGAGAGCACGTTGATTATACAGCTGTGAGATCAGGAACCAAAGATCTGCAAAGTCGCTCGAGAATCGTTGGCACGGTTAGCAATAGCAGCTGATAATCGGACAATGCGGTTGCACGACGATTCGCCTCGACGCCAACGTGAGCTCTGAATTGATTGCACTCGAAAAAAAAGTTATGACTGCCGAAGGAGAGAGTCCGGTCTTGAAAAAGGCCGTAAAATCAAAATCCAGGTCGGGCGCAGACCATCTGATAAAGCGCGTTTCGAGAGCCTGTTTGCATTGCCGTCAGCGCAAGTCGAGATGCGACCTGTAAGTCTGTTTTAGCGATACTCCCGCTCAGGACAAAGAATGCTAGTTTCCACGATACATGACTCTCTTCCCAGCCTTTCTTGTGATACTGACCAGCAGTAATAGAGATAACGGTCCCAATCCAGGAACACCACCGTGTCAGCGCTGTCTTCGAGAAAAGCGCGAGTGTGTCCTAGGCAGTTCCAACAGAGGGGGCCGTCGCGTTCGGAAGAATAAGATCAGCAACATCACACCGGCCATAGTTTCTACACCAGCGAAGACCGTTCAACGGGAAGATACATCCATTTCGCCTAATTCAGATCGCTCTTCCTTTCCGATTTATGCTGGGTCTTTTGTCTACGTTCCGTCTGAGCATACCGCGACGAACGGGACAACTACAAAGGATGACGAAATAGCATCAAATTCCGACAGTGCAATTGAGGAGGTTCCAAGGAACCCATCTGATGCATGGCAGTGTTTGAGCAGGGTCGCTAATCGAGGCGCGGAGACTACTGATGTGGAAAGGCTGCAAGACCGTCAAGCTGGCGATTCATCGGATCTCCCGTCCAGCAACGGAAATCAGAACGGGGAAAGAGCCGACTACCACACGAAAAATCGCATCAATGAGTACAGGCTTATCCAGAACCGTTCACTTGATCTTGAAACTGTATGGTTTCTGGTGAGTCGTTACGCTGAGCACTTTCATCCGTACTTCCCTCTAGTACCTAGGAGGTACTTTGACCGCAATGCTCTGGGAACCTTTGCCGCAAAGGAGAAGCATCTCTTAACAGCAGTTCTCACGATTGCTACCAAAGACCTCGTCGAGCGCCCAGATATCCATGAGCATTGTTCGCAGTACATGCATGAGTTGATTTCGGGAATCGCTGCCGGTGCAGACTGCGGAGTCGAGGCCGTTGAAGCTCTACTCCTCCTGGCTGAGTGGGAGCCACATGGGTTACGGCCAGGAAAGACACCTGTTGGACGAGGAGAAGAGGATCGAGCAGCGTGGATGCACGTGGGTCTTGCATTACGCACGGGGTACTTCCTCAGTCTGGACCGGACATCGTTTCGAGGCGACTCCGCTGGTGATCCTCAAACGGATGAGCGCAAGCGTTTAGCATGGGCCAACTGCTATATTTCAGATCGTTTGATATCAGTCCGTATCGGTCGTGCATTCTGGTCCCGAGGACCTGGCCCGATGACTGGGTTGGTTAGTCAGGACTTTCCTTCTCTGCAACCTATGAACGACGGAGATGAGGACTACGCGAACATCTTCCAAGCCTCGCTGGACCTGACTCAGCTGTACGGGAATGTCCATGATGTCCTTTACTCGGGGATGCGTACGAGCAACCAGATGATGCTCATGGGTGATTATGTCAAGTATGCGGATGACTTCCGGTCAGGAATCTTACGGTGGAACCAGAAATGGGGTAACCTGGCTTGTATGATGATTGTCGTTCTACGTTGTCTTCAATTAGCTAACAGCGTGGCAGGCTCCCATCACATCAAAGCGACGCTCCGCATGTCCTATGAGTACCTGCGACTTTACACGAATGCGTTTGCATTCCAAGCCGCAATCTCCCAAACACTTGTGTCCAAGCCAAAAGACGATGTTCATCCAACGAGAGAGCATCTTAGAACTACCTTCAGCAATCTCGCATCGATGCAAGATGCTCGTTTCATATATGACTCGGTGGATGCTGCCAAAGCATATCTGAACGTTCTAGTTAGGGACGTGGATCCCGAACGTCACCTTCGCTATATGCCTCTGAGGTTCTACTTGTATGGGTGTCCATCTCGCATTAAAATAGCAACGCTGACTCCACTATAGTTACAGCATCTATGCTGCCGTTTTTCTATACAAAGTAGGGGATCTGCTGGATCTGTTTTCTTATCATACGTTAACTGTTTCTCTAGGCCCGTTCTTTCGGTGTATT
This sequence comes from Paecilomyces formosus, assembly GCA_029606185.1. Taxonomy (NCBI): domain Eukaryota; kingdom Fungi; phylum Ascomycota; class Eurotiomycetes; order Eurotiales; family Thermoascaceae; genus Paecilomyces; species Paecilomyces formosus. Next base: position 1,402,028 of record JAPVCB010000039.1, read on the forward strand.
ACGGCTGAACGAGGAACTTGTCGTTCAAGAGCTCGTGAGCAGAACGACAGAAAAACTCAATCGAGCAAGTCCGGGACCCGACGACATTGGATCTCGATATGCTCGACTTTTAGAGCTCTTGTGGAAACCGAAGACCAGTATCACCGCACTGCCATCCCCTCAAGCAACCCACCTTAGCAATGATGTTCAACTGCCTGCGCCTATGCCAAGTGTTCCTGAACCGGGATACATGCAATTCAGCCCAGCCAACGATTTCTCCTGGCTTGACCTCGAGGCAGTTGGTGATTATGTCGATCCGGCACAAATGAATGCGACAGATATTCTTGGATTTGACTCTTTCCAGAGCCCGGGAGTATATGCTGCTGGGCAGGAGCGTTCCTTGTGGCAAACACCAGGGTGGTCCAATGATATGTCCGCTAGTCTGCCCTTCTAAACCTGCAATCTGGACCTCCATCGATCATGTTTGCGTGGAGATGTCGGTCCATTTTTAAGCATCAAACTAATTTCGTGCCATACTGATGGTACCCCAGAGCCAGCTGCCTTGTTCAACGGTGTCCGCTTATTGAGCTCGTGGCTGGTTAGGTTAGTGCGGGGGCCCCGTGGGGGTTTGCGGGGAGAACAGCTTGGGCGGCTTACTTTCGGGATACCTTTATCCGAACAATCATTAATTACCCCGCGACAGCCCTCCGGCCTGGTACCATACAATACTAGTGCGAGATGTCTATGGAGGAATTCTAAGATTTAGCAGATCGTAACTGAAAAGGTCAATTGTACAGACGACAGTATCTGACTACGATTGACTTCTCCGAGGCCAACGCCGCTGCCAGAACCGATGGCTGACCTCAACGAAATCAAGGGCCGTCTCGCCCTGATTACAGGAGCATCCGGAGGGTAAACAATCCTGGAACGAGTCTAAGTGTCATTACTGACGGTGCAACTACACATTAGGATTGGAGCAGCTTGTGCTCGCCAGCTTGCGCAACGCGGAGTCCATCTTGCTCTGACATACTCCAGCAACGCAGCAGCCATAAATGCTCTCGCAGACGAATTAGTATCAAAGCATGCATCCAGCAACACCGGTTCGGCCCTCCGCGTCTCCGTCCATCAGGTAGATGTGGCTTCCGCAGAGCAGATCCAGGAAATGTTTGCACAGATAGACAAGGAACATGGCCAACGGCCTGACATCCTAGTTTCGAACGCTGGCTACGGCAAGCGAATCCCGCAAGTCTGGGACATCTCCCTAGAGGAGTTCGACTACACAATCAATGTGAATCTCCGCGCGTCATTCATCCTTGTCAAAGGTGTGGTGGAATACATGAAATCTCAGCGATGGGGACGGATCATTTTCATGTCCTCAATAGCTGGTTATGGCGGTGGAATTAACGGATGTCGTAAGTTACGACACTCTTGTCCGCACTAAACATATAGCTCACAGCATACTTCAATAGACTACGCATCCTCAAAAGGTGGCCTGACTGGCATGATGAAGAATCTTGCAACTCGCCTAGCAGAACACAACATCAGCGTCAACGACGTGGCCCCGGCCATGATTGGAGATACTGGCATGATCCCTGGTGCGCAGGCAATCCCAGAAGTCGCTGCGAGCATTCCACTAGGCAGACTCGGCACGCCAGAGGAAGTCGCCAATGTAGTTACGATGCTCGCTACGACGGGATATATGACCGGGCAGAGTCTGCTAATAGCCGGTGGCTTGAAATGAACTACTATCATGCTGGATATGGTATATTTATTTCATTTTAACTCCGAGATCTGCTATTTCGGGTCAGGCCGCTTCCTTTTTTCGTCTTATGGACAATCAAGTGCATATCGTATCGAGTCATTATGTCAAGCAACTGCTACCAACTCGCCTCTTCTCAATCAACGCCCCGGCATCAACTCCCCGTCTGTCTAGTAATGCTATACAAACCACACATTCATCTCTACAACTAAACCCATGAACGTTCATTATTAGCACAATCAATCTTATCCGCAATTATTATTCTCATAGCTTGGATGCCACTGGACTTCTGCTCACCTGATCAGCACTCCCACTCTCAATCATCACCTTCACAACCGGAACACCCTTCTCATCCACTCCCTTCCCCGCCAAAGTAAAGGCTCTCTCGCCTGCTCCCTCCGTAGCCAACTGCACGCGATGCGTAACCACCTTCTGCTCAACAACATCGAACTTCCCACTCGCCATCAGCGCAATGGCAGCCGGGTACGCATACCCATCGTAGCGGAATACACCGATGATATCGACCTCACGCAGCGCCGCCGCTCCAACGGGGAGCGTCTGCACAGGATGGCCCATTCCTATCTGCACGAGAACTCCGCCTGCAGCGGCAGCATAGATGCCTCCTTGCACGCACGCAGGCACACCAGTGCAATCGTACACACGGCTGAACCCCTGGAGAACGCCATGCGTTTCCTTCAGCGTCTTCGCGAGCGTTTGGGCACTCTCCAGCGCATAAGCAACCTGTTCAGCATGCGGCGCATCCTTCGCCGGAGGCGGGGTCGACGAGCGCGGAATGAGATGTGTCTTCAAACCGAGACCAAGCTCCTCAGCAATCTTGAGTCTCGAGGTATCGATATCCGCCACGACGATCTTCGTGAAATTCTGCGACGTAGCCAACGCCGCAGCGAGTAGGAGCCCAATAGCACCAGCACCGAAAACCAACGCAGCCGTCTCTTCTCCCACAGACCTAGCAAGCTCCACGACCTCCTTACTGGGCGGATGCGACCTCCTGATCGCATGCAGACAGACAGCCAGCGGCTCGAGCAAGGCACCACCAGCATAGGACACAGAATCAGGCAGCCTATGACACATCTCGGCCGGATGGTTGGTGAATTCCATCAACGTCCCGTCGAAATGGGGGTAGACTTTCGCACTACTCCGGAACTTCATTTCGGGACAGATGTTGTACCGCCCCTGTTTGCACAGGGAGCATTTGCGGCACGGGATACCGACTTCGAGAGCGACGCGGTCGCCAACCTTGAGGGTTGTGACGTCTGGTCCGACGGCCGTGACGGTCCCGGAGGACTCGTGGCCCAGACACATGGGCTCGCGGACGACGAAGTCGCCATTGCGGCCGTGGTTGTAGTAATGGAGGTCGGAACCGCAGAGACCTGTGGCGCGGACGGCGATTTGGACTTCAGAGCTGGTGGGAGAGGGGACGTTGCGAGATTCCTGGGGTTGTCAGAATAAAGCTTTGTGCATGTGTGCAATAAATTATAGACATTCAATTCAATTCCATCAAAAATGGAGACGTATACAGAAATATGAACAGCAATGGATGAAGATAGCTAGACCCATATTCGCGTGGGGAAGCATGTCTAGATCTCCAAGCTGGAAAGCAGAGCAGAAACAGAACCTAGGATAGGCGTGATGGGGAAGATGGGGGTCCATACCAAGCGGAGATCTTTAGCACCATGAAGCACGAGCGCCTTTGAAGACTTACTGCCTTGTACTGTTGTGGATGTCATTCTTGCTACCTAGCTAGGTATTCTGTCCGAGTCTCTGTCCTGCAGATATCTGCTAGAGTTCTTTTTTCGATCTTCCCTCACGAAATATAGGTGTAGTCAAACAAGGGAAGAGACCCAGCTAGAGAGAAATGAAGTATAGCAAACAAGGGGAAAAGGAAGAGCGAGCGAATGGATAGCTATAGGTATAGGGCGCGATTGCTACTCCAACAATCAGGTGCTAGTTAGGAAAAAGTAGCAGAGCGGTGCTGTCAGTGGCGTCTGGTGGGGTTCTTGATGGTAGTAGTACAAGTATCTAACCCATTAATTGAAGTCCAGCTGAGATTAGGTACCTGGTACGCGTCGGCAATTGAAAATGTACGGGTCGTACCTTTCAGCAAACACTCGGTGTATTTATTACCATAGGAGGATAACGTGGGGGTGGCTAGTTTTGTTACCCCGCAGTGGGTGAGCTCTCGATACACAGCGCAATCTTCCGCCAGTGTCAGCTTCTAGGGACAACTGATAAATCCAGCGATGGAATTGCAAGAAGAGCGTATTATGATCATCAGGCTGGTCTCTGGGCTTTCTCATGTTGGAAAGGATGTAATATGGGATCGTGGCTGAAAACACATCGGCCATTGAAATCGAAATCCGCGATGATGTGGGCGTTCGCGACTCTGTACAATTACATGCTCTGAGTATTATCGGGTGTAATGGCGTTACCCAATCTATGGTAGAATAATACTGCAAGGATTTGGTATAAGGGCTTTTCGGAGTTGTTCCGCTTTGTGGCGGGGCATTGAATCTTCTTGGGCTCAGAGATAATAGTAAGATGATGCCGTGGGGGGTATCTCGGTTTTCAATTGCCGTCCATTCCAGAGACACAATTGGACACGCGGCTGAGTTCTCCTGCGTACGCTTCTACAGGAGGAGATTACTGGGAATAACCGATCCACAGTACATTGCGAAAGGAACCACTGCCGGTAAAATGGCTGGTTAATATAATCCGCTTGTCAACTCCCAGTTACTGTATGGTTGGCACGGTAGCAATTGTAGGATTGGCAATGCAGGCAGTCCAGAGACCAGTTCAGAATATATAGACGCAAGGTCAACACGAAAATTCTAGTCAGGCGCATATATTATAAAGATCATGAGAAAGTCTTGAAAGAACCCCACAGGTAGATCAGATCCGGGGTGATGGTCAACGCTGATCTAGAGTACTCATAGAGGACTGAAGAGGATTACCCCACGCAACCATCCAGCCATTCATAGTGGATATTCGAGCTGCTCTCGCCGTCTAGCAGCTGTCCGGTAACCGGATGAGGTTCTCAGCAGAAAGGCGGACTTGCAGCGACACTAGAGAGTCGTGATTGTGAGGCCAGGCGTGGATAGCTTGTGGAGGATTCCCCGCGCTATCTTTTGTCGCGTTCTCTTTCAATACCACCTGGTCTTCTTTTCGCTTTTCTCTTTTCGCTTGAACTATAATACTATCATATACCATTTTACTTGTCTTCTTCTTCTGCTCTTAGACTGTGTCAGTGGATTGCTCATCCCTTTCATATATGCCCTCTGGACACTCCGCGTGACATCATTTCAAGCGTCTTTCACAATGTCGTCCCGAGCGGCCCTCCTCATCGGAAAGATCACCCACGCCCGGAAGGAGTGGGAGGCCCTCTCCTCAATCCTGACTCTCAAGGTGAGATAGATATACATAATCTGACTACTTCAAGCAATGCGCTGATGCAAATTAACTAGGAATATCCCGACGGAAACCGAGAAGAATTTATCAAGAACTGCCAGAGCGGACAGTACGACGATGTGGTCGCCATCTACAGATCCAATGCCTCAAACAAGGTGAGCAGAATCCACAATCCAAAGATTTAGAAGGAGTCTAACAGTACGGAAGGTTACGGGGTCCTTTAACGCGGAGCTTCTATCAGTTCTGCCGAAATCCGTCAAGTACATCTGCCACAACGGAGCTGGTTACGACAATCTAGACGTTGCTACGTGTTCGCAAAAAGGTAGAGTTTTGTCTTTTCTGGTTTATAGTTGTTTCGCGCTCTGCGTTTCAAGCCAGGTATCCTGCGTGGTGATCGCAAACTTATAATAACGACTCTCCTATCCAGGTATCTCGGTTTCAAGCACTCCCGTGGCAGTCAACAATGCGACAGCAGATGTTGGTATCTTCCTCATGATTGGCGCCTTGCGCCACGCCTGGATTCCAGTTTCCGCGATTAGAGAAGGTCAGACTGCAACTCTTCACTTCCACAGGCAATCCTGACATGCAATGAACAGGAAAATGGCAAGGACAGACTCCCCTCGGTCATGACCCTCAGGGCAAGACTCTAGGAATTCTGGGTATGGGCGGTATTGGTCGGGTAAGACCTTTCATGCAGCGAATACATGTTACGATTGTACTGACAAGACTAGGAAATGGCCCACCGTGCTAAGGCCTTTGGGATGAAGATCCAGTATCACAACCGCTCACAGCTTTCTCCCGAGCTCGAGGGAGGCGCTACATATGTATCCTTCGATGACCTATTGGCTACTTCCGACGTCCTCAGTCTGAACCTCGCCCTCAACGAGTCGACCCGTCATATAATCAGCGCCAAGGAGTTCCAGAAGATGAAGGACGGTATCGTCATCGTCAACACGGCTCGTGGCGCCCTCATTGATGAGAAGGCACTCGTCGATGCACTTGAATCCGGCAAGGTATGGCTCCTCTGATCATGTGTAATGGGTCGATATCTGTGCTAACGTTGCCATAGGTCAGCTCCGCAGGCTTGGACGTGTACGAGAACGAGCCCGAGATCGAGCCGGGTCTTCTGAAGAACCCCAAGGTTTTCCTGCTCCCTCACATCGGAACGACGACATACGAGACTCAAAAGGATATGGAATTGCTCGTATTGAATAACCTGCGGTCCGCGGTGGAGAAGGGAGAATTAATCACTCAGGTGCCTGAGCAGAAGCGCAAATCTCAGCTATGAGACGAATGGTCATTGAGTAAAGATCAGGGTAAAGAGAGGCATGAATTTGAAAAATCTCCGTTTTTTTTTTTTTTTTTTTTTTTTTT
>JAPVCB010000039.1:1408639-1423627 GCA_029606185.1 Paecilomyces formosus
GCATCGCCCCAGGGTCTGGTAGAGATCAGAGCGGTGATCACTGTGAGAATAATCGTGAAGATATCCAATAGCGGCAGATAGCTTCTTAGCAGGGAATCATTTCATTATCAACAATTGTCCGGTACCCAGTGACAACATGTAGCACTTTCAGCACATAATCGCAATAGTTAATTTGAAGCTCGACAATCCCGAGTGCCCCACTGAAATTTACTGCCGGGCGGTGAACACCGCAACGCACCGCAGTGGATTCGTCCAATGCGGGCTAGCCTTAGGGCTCGCTTAGGGCTGTCCATGCCAAGGCGAAAAAGCACACTACACCAGACACTTCGAGATCTCCAGTTCCAGCGGCCGACCCGTCATCGAAAAGCGACAACAACTCACCCGACCTCGAGGACCATCCATCTCCGGCAACCTCTTCAAGATGGTGAGTGATTCCGAATCCCTGTGTGTCGTCCGATGATCCATCATGTCGATATTCCCCATTGCCAGCAAGATCGTCATGTCCTGAGACGTTTGGCGCACCCGCCCGATTTTTCATCTGCCCGGCAATGCACATACACCACCGCAATGCGTTACAAGGAGGATCAAGAAGAGTTCTAGCTGACGCGCCTTCGTGCTTCGTCTAGGTCCGTTACGCTGCACAGGAGATTCCGGCCGCGAAGAGCGCCCGTTCGCGGGGCTCTTACCTGCGTGTCTCTTTCAAGAACACCCGTGAAACCGCTCAGGCCATCAACGGATGGAAGCTGCAGCGCGCCGTTCAGTACCTTGAGAACGTCATCGGCCACCGCGAGGCTATCCCCATGAGACGGTACGCCGGTAGCACTGGTCGCACTGCCCAGGGTGAGTGACTACATTCTTTTTGCGTGAACGGAGTTGTGGGATGGGTGGATTGGAGTGGGAACATGAAATGGAAATTTCTGCGGATGGACGGAATGCAGCAATCATAAGGCAACGGTCGTGTGTTGCGAGCTCCAAGGCTTCAGTCGGTGGATTTGTTTGTTCGCCGCGAAGAGACGGAAATTATGGGTTATTTTGACAACTTCTCCTTGGACCTCGCATTGCTGACTTGTTTTCCCGTCTGCAGGCAAGCAGTTCGGTGTCTCCAAGGCCCGCTGGCCCGTCAAGTCCGCCCAGTTCCTCCTTGACCTCCTCAAGAACGCTGAGGCCAACGCCGACACCAAGGGTCTCGACACCGGCAACCTCGTTGTCAAGCACATCCAGGTCAACCAGGCCCCCAAGGGTCGGAGACGTACCTACCGTGCTCACGGTCGTGTATGTTACTCCTGTTCGCTCGTTCACTTGGTCGCATGCTAATCAGATTCTCAGATCAACCCCTACATGACCAACCCCTGCCACATCGAGCTCATCCTTACCGAGGGTGAGGAGGTCGTCCAGAAGGCTGTTTCCAAGCGTGAGACCCGCCTGACCTCTCGCCAGCGTGGCGCTCAGATCCGCCGTGCCCTCACTGAGGCGTAAACGGGTCGTTGTATGACGGTGTAGGGGAGCTGGATCCGGGACTGGAGTTACTGTTACAGGGAAACCAACCTGGTAAAAAAGAAAGCGGGACGGACTGAGATGATGGATCGGGTGTTCCAGGCGCTGGCTCTCTTCCCAAGGGGTGGAAGACTGCGGTAGCTTGGCATCCAGCAGGACCATTTGGCGGGCAATCTTTTCCATGTCGAAGATCCTGATTAAAAAAAATAACCCACTTAGGTACTCTTGTCTTGTTCCACTATCTTTCTCCTCGGGTCAACTCGAGAGAATCATGAAATGGGATATGATTTTTCTTGAGATCCAGGGAGTCTGTCGAATAGATCGTACCGAGGAAATACCAATTTCTTTTTGTCTTTCAGTTGCGTTCATCGTCGGGGAGTGACCTGGAAATTCAACGGTCATGCGGTCATTAACATCGTAGAACTTTAATCTCAATATTCCAGTCCAGGATCTGAACCCCGATTAAGCCGGAAATATATCAATGTCTATATGCAGCTGCATCTTTAGCGTTAATATTACTTCCATCTGCAGATATACGGCCGCTACTTGGAAGATAGCCACAATGCATAGAGGGATACCAACCGTACGTACATGTAGATTTCCAGTGGTACTTACCATATTAATTGGGATCATCAGAGATTTTATTTAATTTTATTTATTATGAAACATTCTGCGTTGTAAATAGGGTAGTTAAATAAATAGCTGTGCTCATGAAATAATAATCCGTCGAAAACCGAGAGTGATCGACTGTAACGAAATATATATTTCTACTGGGCTACGTGATAGCCTATAGCTAGTTCATGATATTAGGTGGGTTAAACACATTTGAAGCTCAAACTGGACTCACCGTGTAGTCTTATTTCTTCCTTGGACTAGATATTGCTCTATTTGTGCCCTTGTCTTACATCTGCGAAGCTAATTGCTGGGAATATCATTGCATGAAGTTATCTCACGCATCTTAGGCAGTTCAGACAAGCCTTGACAAGCCCTTACCTTCTACGGACAAGAAGGGCCATTGCTTCGGTGGTTTCCGGGGAACTTCAGATGGTGATATTGAGTTTAATAGTAGTCTCCATAAATCATATTGTAGGAATTACATGACCATCTTGATCTGCGTTGTCATGGGAGCAAATGTAGTGTCTGCTTCGGATAAAAATGGTAATTGGTCGAAACATGTAGCCAATCAGAGAATGCTTAGCGGGGCCCCCGATAAGATTTTGTATTCGTCTTTTTCCCCATACTCAAGTACTATTGCTTCAAACGGGGAAACAAAGGCGTATTGTCCTGATTAAGGTTAAACGATTGCTCCAGACACGACATCTAGCTAATATACCAGTCTACAAACACGAATATCTCGCTTAATTATGATGTATCCGGAAACCTTTAGCGGGTTAAGCACTCCGTGTCTGATAAGACGCCGATTAAGATGTACCACAGAACTCGAAGCCAAGAAGCGGCCGGTGCACGGCTGTAGTCCGTCCGTACCTGTTAATATGCAGTATGCAGTCTTCAGCGTCGGTTAGTTCCGGACAGGATCCTTCTGCGGGCAGCTCCTTGCGATCTAGACGTGCCATTAGCTGGTTGTTCGCCGACTATAACTTACACTGAGCGGCCTGTCCGCGATAAGGATGCGATGTTACTGTGCAATCTGCCAAAGCGTTTCGGACTGATAAGGAAATATGGTTCCAAAAGGTTAGGTACTTGAGCTATGATGATAACGAGTCGTTATTAATATGGCCGGTTATACAGAGAAGAGACTACGATTCCCTGGAAAACAGACGCGTCAGAATATCTATGGGGGATACTCATGGAATCAATCATATACATTGGAATAGATAATAATGAAGCTCACTACTCTATCTCTGCTTGTATCAGCAGCGTTATGTTTCACCGCTGCTGCCTTGCCACAGCCGAAAGCGCCATGGGTTAAGGGGTCAGGATTCTATCGGTTCAGTTGCCAATTCCAAAGGCCGCTATTCATAATCGCACCATCATCGCCATATTATGTCTTTGTATATCCACTCTGTCTATGGATACTCTAGTGGCCTTAAGGTTATCGAGATCAATAATCTCTTTCTCTCAGGTTAAGCAATAACAGTAAGTTATTCTTATTGCAATTATAAGGTTGCATCAATATTTCTTAAATGGCATTTCATGTCACATAATGGTTGAGCAAGGTATATAAAATTCGAAATACAACTAATAAATTGAATATTGCACGTATCATATAGATCCACCAATATCCATTAGCTAGTGCTATAGTAGGCAAAATCAAGGCTTAATTAAAATGGTTAGCTTGCTATTGTTCTTTACTATCCATTCACGAATAAAATGCTAAGCAAGTATCTTGTTATATACTTCGTTTCTTAAATCACTTCTTATTGAAATAGCCCCTACTTTCTGCAGCACAAATTAATTATCTTTAATTCTTATTTAGGCTATTCCAAAAATTCACTTATCCCAAAATACTTAATGCCAGACTTCTAATTGTGCAAACGGCAGCTTCTTATTTATCTCATATAAAAAATGGGTGGGCACATGACTTGCATAGATTTATCTTGTTGGGTCTATAACCAATAATAAATAGTATATAATTGCTAATCCCTTTGCCGCTGACCTTTCAAATGACCCTCAAACTTGAACTAACTCTATTTCACTCTGTTGAACCTGCTCAGGCCCTCCGATTCAATAACAGGGTTCCCGCTCGCGCTTTGAGCGGAAAGGCTTTTCCTTGGCTTGCAGCATACTTATAAGGCTCTAAACGTGCTGTGCTAGTTTTTTCTCACTTAATTAGAATAAATATTGGCAATAATTCCCAAATCCCTTTCCCTCAATCCTCATCTAGATCATTTTCTCTTTCATGGCGTTGAAGCATTCGAAACATACTTTACGCAAAATGGCGACTCTACTTGCTACACCTCCCACTCTTCCCAGGCTCGATAAGGCTCTGGAGATCCCAGACTTTCACAAGAGCTATGCCTTATATGAAAATTACGCTATAGACTATGCAAGTAGCTAACACCCTCCAGGTACAACGAACTTCTCGATGACTCCGATCAGCCCCCCGTTGCTAATAAGCACATTATGAACCTAGGAAATGTTCACTCGTCATAATGCGCACAAGGTCCTTGGAATTCATTTAATCCACAGCCATTTCAAGATCCCCCATTGCAAAGTAATGCTTGGGATCAACTTTGAGAACCCCTCCCTTCGTTGGACTAAGGTCACCGATATTGAAAAGATCGATCCTTCCAATGTTCATGGACACATCTTTGCCCTCACCAAGGATGGACTGTGCGCTTATGAGCTGCAGGACGGGCCTCTCCCGGACCTGTCTGATGTTGAACCACTTTTCCTTGACGAGTTCATCAACTACATTTCCAAAAACAATCTCGCAAGCCTCATTGGCCTTCAGGCCCTTGGGTGCGGGGAGGACTCCATGTCGGAACTCATCCTCGGTCAGGGAACTGTTATGCTGGATTCATCTTATGTCAAGAACACCGTGCCAACCCGCATCACAGGTTGGAGGTTTGAGACGGCCCATGGCAACCCGCGTGTTTGCACCGCAAATGAAACCCATGCGCAGATGACCTCGGGCAACCACAAGGTGTTCAATGCAGGGAAGCCTCTTCCCAAACTAGAAAGTATTGAAGACCTGAAGGCTGCTCTTGCTAAGGCCGGTGTTCTTTAGTTTGTTGTGGCATTGGATGTCTCGTGCTGTTGCGGTCAGCTCTTGTCCGTCGGTCATTGAATCTCATATCTAATTCCATCTTATCCTCTGTGCATCTGTCTAGTTATTCAGTTCGATGAACCTAGTGGCCGGATTAATTAACAGTCCATCCAGGTCGCGCATATTGTATGCTCCACTTTCATCATCTCGAATAGGCACCGGCTCGGGCATATTCGCAAGGCGACTCGTGAAGCCACGTGAAAGGAGCAGTCCTGTAATCCTTGCTGCTTTGATAATTTTGATTGTTTCATTGTCTAATCTTCCGGCTTCCTTGCTGAGTGTATTCCAGAATATCTCCTCCAACATGACATAATCGTCGTATCTGATCCAACCATCCTTGAGGTGGACCTTGCTTATCAGTCGTTGATGAGAGTGAAGGTTGAGGCCAAAGGGCGCAATTTCAGCCTCAGCCCAATCAATCACCCCAACCAAATTGCATGTATCACTCACCATAATATTACAGACACCAAAGTCTTTGTGAAGTAGCACCATTGGGAGCGAAAAAATAGCTGGTAATGAGTTGAGAGACTCCTGGATTAACGGGCGGAAGTAATGTGGTAGACAGGCAAGGAGTAAGCTGAGTTCTTGCTCGTATCGACGACGCAGGCTGTCGCGATAGGGTTGATCAACATTCTGAGGGGTTTTCCAAAAGAGAGCAAATAACCTAACAGGACGTGTGATCAGCAACTTGGTGTGTTTGTAACTTTAAAGAGCATACCTCGCGACGTCTGTTACAAGATTCTTCCTCCAGTAAGAAAATTCAGCTGAGTTTTCCGGCACATGGCTATTACGTGCCAGGATGAAATCCAAGTAACTAATGCCTCGTATTCGGCTCATAGCATAGATGTAGAGGGGTTCTTTGCCCTCGGTCTCTTCCCCGATCACCCCTTTGAAGGCTATCTCGGGCGCAAAGTGACTGTAGATGATCCTGGCTAGATTCAGTCTCCATTCTCAAACGAAGGGACTTGAGGCGAAACTGAGCGACGAATTCAGCATTAGTTCCAGCGTAAACAGTATAGCTGCAGACACCTTGCACGGGCACCGGAACGGCATTGCCTCCAAGATGCACCCTCGCATAGGCATCACAGGCAGAGCCAGTCACTGCAGCCTTCTCAAAGAAATTAGTAATTTCTTGGTCAACAGAGTACTCCAGGTACTCCAGGTCATTGGTAGCCATGACAGACATGAATGATGTGGATATGTAAATGAGGCAGAAAAGGCAGTTAAAGGGAGACAAAGGAAGAAGTGATTTGAATTATAGGTTTGGTACCATTTAATGTTCCGGACAAACAATTTTCCTGATAAGGAGTTAGGATGAAATCCACATTTAAAGCATTAATTGCTAGCATATTATCTATTCATTTCTTATAGTCTAAGGCTCCTAAAATTTGAAAATAAGTTTTCGTGCATTTTATGCATTAAAGTAAAGGAAAGCTTTTTGCAATATTATGCTTAGTTAAACCTTTAATTTATATATTTTTTGCTAAATGCTTTAACAAGATACAATGGCACACATAGCTCAGTCTGTAAGATCTGACAAATCTTATCTCATCAAGCTTTCTTGATAACTATATCAACCTCCTAACGACAGATGATTGAAGACGACAATCCGCTTTCGTGTTCAAAAGACAGCAAACACCAGCTAGAAATCACTCAAACAAGAGAACTGTTGACAATAAGGCAATTCAGTTAGTCTGGGTATCACTGTTTCAACGTCGTGTTGGAATGGCCATTGAGACTCCCAGCCCTGCACAAGGGTAATAGTTATCGGCCGGACGAGGAACATTCCAGCTATGGATCCCGAAAATTGCTGGGACTTGTCCCGACATCGGGTCTCTGTCTGCAAGTTGGGGGCCAAGTACCATGGCTGCTCGCTCCGAGAAACACTCATAGATCTAGACACAATACAATTTACCGCATTAGCAGCACTATTGCCACTAATCGGGCGGGCCCATTCAACAGTAGAAGCCACATGATACAGGAAGCATGTATTATATACAATTCATTTTCGAGACATACCGCTAAAAGATAAACTTCCGTAAGCGCCGCTAGTTGGTCTGTTAATCGAACTATTATCTAATCTGATGATCAGATAAGTAGTTCACTAACACCGGCCATGGTTAAACGGTGGTTTTTCCAGCCGAGTGGCGCACGCCAACTTCAGAAGATAACAAGCTTCGCCAGGGCCTGAGGGTCTGTCGCGAGTCATGCATGATAAAGACCCAACAAGATGAGTAGAGAAGCAGGAAGAAAGAAAGAAGCAGAGAAAAAGAGAGAAAAGGCTAAGTAGAGAAGATTGAACTGCTCTGATCCAACTATTGAGCAGGACACAGAACATAAAACGGCTCCTTAAACTAGAACACAAAACCACTTTATCGGTATTATTATGTATTGGAATTTTTCAATGGTACAAATGAGCACTGTAAGTGTGGTAATGTGGGTAGGCGCGTTAACTATTCCCGATCTCGTACACACCGGCCCTTGGATACGGCCGTGAGGAAGCAATTTTAGTCTTGTACATATGTCGCGCGTATACGAGGATATCTGCCACTAAGTTTGACTAAAGTTTTTCATGCAGTCCTCTGCACCCACTAGATCCCCGAGGATGCATATGGCTCATCAAAGTTTTTCCAACTCAGAAATGTTTTAAGGGAGGCCGCGATGCCCATGGTGTTTCAAGGTTCCCTTTTCCAATTTCGATCAGCAAATTCCTATCGAAGCCAGAATAATCGTCTCGCGATGTTGTCGGCTCTTCAGCAGTTCTTCCGATCTGCGGATGCTGCTCGTGAAGGTCATGATGGAAACGATGAGCTCAGAACTGCAGAAACCATCACGGAAGCAGAGTCGAAGCTTCCAGCTGAAGTAGCCGACCAGGAGGTTAATCAACAGGTCCCCGATGAAGCAGCTCAGAGTGGTGTAACACAAGCTGAAGCCATCACATTATCATGGACAAAGACATCCCTGGGAGCAGCTTATATCCTGTGAGTTCGAATATAGTATAGCCTATCAGAATGGAAGGTACTCACTATCAATTCAACAGCATGTTTCTGATCTACTTTGTCAATGCCTTTCAATCCTCAATCACGAGTAATCTATCAGCCTACGTGACCAGCGGTTTTCAATCCCACTCCCTGATCCCGGTCATCTATATCGTGTCCAGCGTCATGTCAGCAGCAACATATATGCCTGTTGCAAAGATATTGAACCTCTGGGACCGCTCTATCGGGTTCCTCCTCATGGCTACCTTTGCTACTATAGGACTAGTATTGTCTGCCACCTGCAAAGACATTGCGACTTATTGCGCATCTCAGGTAAGTCGATACTCCCATTCCAACCTACAGCCTACAACGCAAACCACTCATCCTTATAAAGGTATTCTACAGTATCGGGTTCGCCGGTATGATATTTTGCGTCGACGTAATCACAGCAGATACCTCGACGCTGCGCGATCGAGGTCTTGCCTATGCATTCACATCTTCGCCTTATATCATTACTGCATATGCAGGCTCTTCCGCTTCTCAGCATTTTTACGAAACCAATTGGCGTTGGGCATATGGCTGTTTTGCTATTGTCCTGCCGGTTGTTGCGTTGCCAATGTTCGGTCTCCTTCAGTACAATCGTCATAAGGCGAAAAAGAAAGGACTCCTTCACAAAAAGGAAAGAAGTGGAAGAACTCTTATTCAGAGTATTGTATTTTATCTTATTGAGTTCGATAGTAAGTTACGGCGCCCTACTGCCTGAGTTGTACTGACATTTATAGTTCTGGGGGTGTTCCTCTTGACTGCTGGGCTCGCCCTTTTCCTTCTTCCTTTTACCATTGCTGGATCCACAGCCGACGATTGGAGATCTGGTTCTATCATTACCATGCTTGTGATCGGTATTGTATGCTTGATTGCTTTTGCATTGGCAGAGCGCTTTCTTGCACCGGTGCCCTTCCTCCCATGGAAGTTATTGATCTCGAGAACCGTCCTCGGCGCCTGTCTCATAGACGTCTGTTACCAGATCGCATATTACTGCTGGGCCGACTACTTCACTTCATATCTGCAGGTCGTGTACGGAACGAGTATTGAAGTTGCAGGCTATATAAGCAGCATTTTTGATGTTGTTTCTGGCATCTGGCTCTTCATAGTCGGTTTTCTGATAAGAAAAACCTGCCGTTTCCGATGGTTGCTTTGGATAGCAGTGCCCTTATATATGCTTGGCGTTGGCCTGATGATCTACTTCCGCAACCCTAGTTGGTCTGTTGGCTACACGATCATGTGCCAGATATTCATTGCTTTTGCAGGCGGTACTATGATCATTTGCCAACAGGTCGCAGTACTAGCTGCATCAGATCACAACCACGCCGCTTCGTCGCTTGCATTCCTGAACTGCTTCGGCTCCATGGGAGGTGCTATTGGAAGTAGTATTTCCGGTGCTATATGGACACACACATTGCCTGCAGCATTGAAGCGTCTACTTCCTGACTCCGCCAAGGCCGATTGGGAAACAATCTATGACTCGCTTGAATCGCAGCTGAGCTACCCAAGCGGCGAAGCAGTTCGACATGCCATTTCCCTTGCGTATGCAGAGGCGCAAAGCAGAATGTTGATTGCTGGGACTGCCATCATGGCACTTTCCCTTATCTGGATGTTCGTCATTAGAGATATTAAGCTCACGAAAGAGGTACAAACCAAGGGTGTGTTGTTCTAGGCCCTATTCCTTTTCCATCCGGGGCATTAGGACAATAACCATCTCTTCATGTATTATGGCAGCCTATACAGCCATAGACGATTAAGTAGAGCTTTGATAAGGCAGGAAATAATATATGGTTCAACCTTCCCTAAGTTTTGTATCAAGAACTGTTTAAGCATTTGAGATTCGTTCAAGGAATGCAAGCTCACTTGTATTGTCACCGTTTGGCAACAGCAGGATAGTGACTATTAGCCGCTACGCAGCGTCAGGTCATAAGACAATGTGTTTTTTATTGCCTGGATCGGGGGTCTATCAATTATAGTGATAGTGCTCGGGAACTTGGTCACATTAGAGTATTAACTACTTAACATCCAGCGCTTACGCTGATCGATCGATGTTATTAGCGCTGTCATTTTACCGATCAGGATTCGATTCTATTTTCTGTTCCACCATGACTGCTAATTGTTTCTGCATCCTCGCCAGCTCCTCAACCTCATCCCTTAACATCTCCACGTTCTTAATAATGTAACTGAGCGCGAACCACTTTGCGCCCTCCGCATCAACGTCTATGCGGAACGGCCAATCTTCTGGCACGTACGCACGACCTCCCGGGATATTGTTCGAACCGTCGGGCCCGTTTAGCTCTGGCATTTCATGGCTTTGGCTATCCCTCTCCGGTTTGCTACAGGACTCGTTTTCGGTTTCCTCCGCTTGTGGCCTGACGGGGTCTGCCGGCATGACAGCCTTAGGGCTTTGGGGGCTCCGGATATTCCCTGAGTCGCAAACGATTGTCTCCAACGGCGTAAGCAGACCATGGTCTTCGGGTGTTCTTCTTCCTTCCACAGCCTCTATCGTCTGATTCTGAGACTTCTCAACGGGTTCGGGGGTATTCTTCATGGTAGCCTCCACCGCGTCCGCATTATGCCCCCAGTCTCCCGCGTCCATCTTGACGCATCCAAGAAATTCTAGCCACTCATCCATAACCTCCCTCCACTCAGTCTTGGGTAGTGGCACCCCGGTATCTCTCTCCATTTCGACCTCTTTCCGTCTTCTCGTCTCCCACGTCTGGATCGACTTATCCGGCCGGACGATAAACCTGCCAAACCTCTGCTGCATCCATCGGGTACACGCATTCCAGAACTCCCTCTTTGTACAATTCTTATCCGCGAAGTAATTCCGATGCCCGAGACACCATCGAATAATCAGGATCTGCTCCTGTTCGGACCAGAAAGCGCGTGGTTTTCTCGACCCGAAGGAGAAATAAGACGACGACGACCGCCGTCGGCCGGACGGGAATGAAGATGAAGAAGTAGGGAAACGATGCATCATCGCCAGCGGCGGGAGAGGCGGGAAGGATAACGGCGGCGAGTGCGATGCTGATGGCGGGGAAGATTCATATCTTGCAGTGCGTGCCCGCATTTGCGCCTGTTGCTCGTAATCCTGGGACAATTCACGGCCAGATCTCAGTATGCGATGAAGGTCCATGATGGCAATTCAGACATTATACTCTTTTCCGTTCAATTGAGCAATAATGATACTCAGACAAGTGACAAATTCAATGTTGGCATAGCCACTCCTTCCTAACCAACTCCTCCGACTACTACTACTAATAAGCTACATTGCTTCTCTCCTATTCCCGTTGGATCCGAATTGGTGATTCTAGTTTCAGGAGAACCACCATGCCGAAATCAGTATGAGCGATGCTACAGGTAAACGTCAGCTCATGCTATATATGTGGAGAGAACCCCTATTCCACATTACGTCTGGGTCTGGTGTTCACGCTGATCATCGCCGGGGCCATGCTTTTACCAGAAGCGGATTAGTCGGTTTGTTTATGTCGAGGATTATCATTGTTAAGGTTAACAGCGTTAACGGTTCTGGAGTCCTTCCCCGGATTGGATACATCTGAAGTGATCATTGATACTGAACACTGTTTAGGTGTCCAGATTGTCGACGTCTTGGAGTGTCTGATTCTTTCTTTGTCGAGATCGGGAAGAGCTAAATATGCACGGCACGTGACGAAGTTCAGTACAAAAATAGATATAGTAGCTAAATCTAAAGAATTAGCTATTCTCTAACCGTCTTAGGAAAGGAATAGTCATATGCAATCACTATCTCTAGTTATATCTGGTCGTTGCTAAGGACTGGCGAATGCATAGATAGAGAGAACAGTCATACCGAATCTGACTTACGGAGAGATGCAACAATATAGATCGTAAATTTCATTTAGATTCATTACAGTACATACATTGACGCATACATCAATACACAACATAAGTCATAAAACAGCGAACATGATCCTTCGCACTGATATCATATCCATATCCAAAAAAAACAGATTTCCTCCCTGCATCATGTCAGAGACAAGATGTTTAAATAGCCAAACATATTAGTCTCAAGCACGGTATAATATAAAATCGAAGCTAATCGAACGCGTCAAAAGCCTTTCCAATCCAGTGATGGTGTAGTGGCAAGAAAGACGCGAAAGAAGGGGGGAAAATCCAGAAGGAAAAATCTCCTATCCTTGACTCTTTTTGTGTTTTGTTTTGTTTTTCCAAGATTGGTGTCCGTATGAGATCTATGCTCCAGCTCCATGTGCAAAAAGGCAGTTCTTTTTCACGCCAAACCATAATGAAATTCGTTCCTGGCGTATCTCGGTTTGAGATTGAGTGTATGCGCCATTTGGACGTCGACCACGCATTTATTGGAAGACGGGCTTAAACCACGTAATGAGGTCTCCTTCCACTCGAACTGCGACGATGCGAATGCGAGGAATGGCCTCTCCGGCTGCTATGGCTCCTCCGTCGAACCGTCTCCTTGACGATGACCTCTTCACGGTGATGGCGGTGGAGAAACAGCGCAACCAGAGCGGTCCAGAAGAAGAACAGGACCTCCATGATCCCAAATGCAAAGCACGTCTTGAGCATGGCGCAGGTCTTGTTAAGATCGACTGTCGGCCTGTGCCCCTCTATGCTTGTCCCGAATGGGCCGAGAGAGATGGTGACGGAACCACCATCCCAGTGCGAGCAGTTCTGGTTGGCGATGAAGCGAAGCTCGTACACGCCGGCGATAAAGGCGCCGAAAAAGCAAAGGTCCAGAAAAGCCACGAAGATCGCGGAGCGCCTGGTGGTGCCGAACCGGATGGTGGTGTCGATGGCCCAGAACACGGCGATGACGGAGACGATGAAGAGGACGAGGATGTAGGCTGGTGTTAATTGGTTATTGTTGAGGTAGCCGTTAACGAAGTATGCCTGCGTGATAGTAGAATGTGATTAGTTTCGTCGAGTGGAATGTGGTATGAGATATCGAAGCCGAGACGACTTACCAACATGCCAATGATAGGGATCAAGAAGACGATCTCTACGATCCGCCAGAAGATAAAAATGAGAGCGCCAATCATCTTGACTAGTCGTTCGAGCTTCTTGTGATAGTTTTAAGATAGAAATCAGGGCTTCGTTTTTCTAAAGATGTCCTGCGTCTAGACGTCCTTCGTCTAGATATTCATCACCTGTCAGCGCTCCTGCGCGAGATGGAAAGACCGTATGCGCTCCAAATAGTGCTCGCGACTTGCGATCACAATTGCAAAGCTCCTGGTCGTCCGATAGTCGTTCCAGCTGTGTGTGTACTTTGTGGTCGCACAGCGCGCAGCTATGGTAGAGCAGTACACACAGCTCGAGCGGAGACCCAGGCGGGGACTGTCCGATGTAAGTATTTCTTCCAGGCCCTAAACGATGACAGCGCAGATGCAAGGGGGAGATCAAGCAGTAGCAGAAAAAGAAAAAGAAGAAAATATGCAGTCGATCATGAGAGAAGAAGAAAAAGATAAGACAGGAAAGGGCCTTTGTTCTTGCAGGACAGGGTTCAATCCCAGCTCGCCCCTCACACTGTTTCTTTCTTCTACTTAGTTACGAGGAGGCTGGGCAAAATGGCGGGGAGGTTGGTTGCTGGGGACTTTGCCGTTGGCCCGTTCGCTCACAGAGACCAACCTTAACCACCAGATCATCCTCTCCAGGCGTTGTTCTTCTGCCATTTCCTACGCTAACACTGCAGTCTAGCGCCCGATGAGTGGCAGACAGTCCTATCGGGAGAAAAGGAAGAGCAGCTAGGTAAGGGTCTTCCCAGCCATCTGGTTTTACTCCCTCGTGGTCGGATCATAGGATGTCAATGACACCGTCAGCGAGACCAACTACAACGTATGGAGTATATGGGGAAGAAATGATGTTTACTTGCTTTCTTCCGATCATCATCATATTGTTTATCCTTCAAACTTTGGTGTTCTTTTCGTCCCTCCTCCCACGGTACAAACCCACCAGAACCGCCTGTGAACCGTGGGCGGCAGACAAAGTTACCAGAAGTTTCCTACAACGCAAATCTGCTGCCATATTAATGTTCTAGACCAACAAGTACTTAACACTGGACTGTTACCATATGAGATGGGATAGGGAAATGGCAGCTACTAAAAATATCTTAGATGGGTGCTTATCAGAGAGTTACTAGGGTGATAATCAGCCAAATCCTCATCATCCGGTCCCTCATGACGGACAGGACGTTTGAATTGATGCCCTTAGGTTTACTCCGTAACTAGTCGCATTGCCTGCATGATTAGTGTCGCATGGCACTAATGACAGGACCCGTTAGAGAGAATGGTCTCGTTGGTTGCTCAACGGTGGAGGTAGCAGTAGGTCTGCGGTTCTATAAGTCCTCAACAAGTAGATGATTTGTTGCTCTTTGGAAGTAAATAACTGTCCCTCTATCAATCGTCATTGAAACTCTAATACTGCGTAGTACACAGCTTCGCCAAATCTCCTTCCACACGGTCAAACATTCAAACGCTAGAATTTCCTTCATTTCTAATGAAAGGCGAAATAACATATTTGCTACCAGCTTCATATCGGCCTGATAAAAAGCCAGCAAGGGTATATGGTCATCGTATCCAAATACTGCAGCAATTCTACCGCTATGCTTGGCGAACCAGAAATAATATCCAAACTCATATCCATAGATGAATGGTAAAAAAAATCAGAATCATAACTGTTCAAAAAAAAAACGGCAGCTTCGAAGGGAAGAAAGTCGTTACAAAAAAAAAAAAA
>JAPVCB010000039.1:1430805-1534834 GCA_029606185.1 Paecilomyces formosus
ATGGCTAGTTCTATTAACTACCACGAGGACGAACTGCTAACTACTACGAACTAATCTCTGTCAGTAGGAGACTAGGAGTACTGTAGCTAGTCCAACTGGTTAGTCAAGGCTTAGTGTTCGCTAAAAGGATCGCATGGATAAAGCGGAACTGCACCGTGGCTGAACCGTCGGTGGCGGTGTTTCCCGCCAGAGGCAAAAAAGAAACAAGTCAAAGCGACTCAAATCTTCCTTGCCCTTCTTTTTTCGTTCTCTTTAACCGGAACGACGGAACCCCTGATTGCGTCGATGGCGCTAGATAGGACAGTTTGAGAGTCTCGACTGTCGGAGATCGAATTATGGTGGATTCAAGGAGTCACAGATTAATCCGGAATTAATAATAACGAGAAATTAATATTATTATGATTTGGATTATGCTTTCAGGAATAGACTTTGTTATCCAGACGGGGAAGGGGGAGGTGAGCCAGGAATAGAGTAATGACAGTAATAACGATAGACAAAGCTACCATAAACTCAGAGGTCGAGGTGCAGTTCTGAATGTTCGACCATGATAACTAGCTGTGATAATGAATCACGACATAGTTACTGGTCGGTGGTTATTACTATGGTATACTGCCATCTCGGTAGCTTCATAATGATCCTGGTAAATGGCGTAGAGTTTGAAACCTGAGCACATGCATGTCGCGGATGTTCTGGATCGTGGTGCCTCCATTGGCCGAGTCGATGATGTGCCTAGTTAACCTTCCACGCTTTGCTTGCTTCCCCCCGCGTGCATGGGACGCTTCAAGTCGTTATCGCTCACGGTGATGCTACGGAGTTTAGCGGCTGAGAAGGTCTCTGTTGCCTCTGGAGATAGGCGAGACGAGACAAGACTAGAGTAGTATGCATCTGGATATGCAAGAGGATGACCAAGACGGTAAATGTGAGGAGGTGTTGCCCCGCGAGTGCGCCGTCCTCATCATCGACCATCGCAGTGTGCTGCACAATGATTCTGTATGGCAGAATCTTTGATGAGAATGAACCTTTTCAACCTCCTCTTGTGGCAAATTCGACCTGGCCATTCAGAGCTGCTGCACTGCCGAAATTACTGGCTTGGGTGAAACTTGGGTCCGTGTGTGTTCCGACCGCGACGCAATTTCTGCTTTCGACCATCTTGATTGTACTCGTCTCAGTCTGGTTGGGAATTCCCCATGATGACTGTTGCTGTGGTTGCTCTGACCAACTGATGATACTGCTCGTGATAGTCAGTAGTTCCCCAGCCATTTCATGTCGGTCGCTAGTGTCGCTCGGGGATAAGTCGTCTTGAGCGTCAGCCACTGTCCGGATGCCGATGCACCCGCCCCCGAGAAGTATGGAAGCGCCGGCATGGCTAACTGAGCAGTTGCGTGGGCGACAATGTGACTGTTGAGGGCTAACAGTCGAGGGTATTCGATGTGCTATATCTACTGCTATACTTGGCTAGTACCGTCGGTATCTCAGGGCCGTGGGCGATAGCAGCGATACTCTCATGCCTGTCTGGCGGCTTCTAGAGCGCCGGAGGGCTGACGTGCACCCTATCATTGGCATCATTCCTCGGGCGCGGACCGATCATTTCCATTGTGGGCGAGCCATGGTTGCTGACGTGCCAACTTGGAATGTCCGTGGCCTGCCAACTTTCTGTCCCTGCTGGCGGACCATGGATGGGCACATCAGGGCCGGACATATCATGGTCATAATATTTGGCTGTAATGTAGTATACTCACGCTATTATTATTGTTATGTTTCCCAGACAGCTTCTCTTTGGTCTTTTTCCCACCTACCAGTAGTACGAGCACTGAACCATGAATCCGGTCGGTGCTAGAGCCGGGTGCTAGACTCCAGGGCCGATCGGTGCGCCGTCCGGTTCTGGCCCTGAGCGTGGGTCGGTGGATCGAGCTTTCTGCTGTACCAGATAAGTAGTTATGGGCGAGGACCGACCTCACCGCTGGGGTTTGCCCGTTCCAGCTTGCCTGAGGGAGAAGGAGCTGCGTCTTTGTTTCTGCGCGGGAGGGAGTGTATATACCTAGCAGTTAGTAGATGGAGTCAAACTAATAAGTAGGAAGTAGTAAGTACAGGGACTCAAGCCGGATGGGTGGGATGTTCATCATTCAAGTGCACATCAATCAAGCCTCCCTCCATCGACGTGAGATAGAGTATGGCCAGGATGCATGGTAAAAAATAGCATGAGATAGTCGACCATAGAATGGAGGAAAAGAAAAACACACTAATCCGACAGCAAATAGCATCGCAGTGTCGAAAGCGAGAGACCAGAGAGGGATGCCCGGACCAGCCGCGTGCAGCAACTCAGCAATGTGACAGTTGCGCAAACCACAACCAAGCCCTGGGACCCTTTCCCAATGCGGCCAGATTGGTTGCAGTTTTTGCATCCTTCATCGACGGGATTATCCCTTGATGGTCATGCCATGGAAGAATGTATTGTTAGAGGCTAGGTACGGGTACGCCTAGGGATCGTGTGATGGCAATGCGATGGTGATAGTGATGGAGATGATGATTCTGATGCTGATGAGAATGATGACTGTGTATTTTCCTGTATTCTCTGTATTATTATCCGCTGGTTGCGGATATAGACACCGGGGGTCCTCGCATGGCTCTGATGGTCAATCGATGTATGTAGAGCCAGAGAGAGTCACTTACACGCGCACACACACACCACACCCAACAGTCCAGCAGCCAGCCCAAGACCACGATCGATGACAGTCGATGGACTCATAATACGTCGTTAGCACCGCTCTAGCTGCCGGTAGAATCGTCTACAAGAACGCCAGGTGGACCAGGATCGGGTCGACAGTGGCCCCCTCCTCGCGCACAGAACCAGCCGAAGCACGACCAGCAGAACCACCGGGCGTCCCGCGGCTGCGCTCGTAGTCGCAGCAGAAACCAAGAAATCATAATCCTGCATCCACTTCCCGCTTCACAGCAGAAACAACCTTCATCCCGTCTCTGCTGTGCTTCTCTCTCTTTCTCGTCCCCTCCTCTCGCAATCTTCTTTCTTCCCTGTCTCTTTTTGTTCTTCTCTCTCGATCCTCTCCGCCTGGTTACACCCCTCCTCCCTTCTCTTCCACCTCTTCACCTGCTGTACCCTCGTTCGTGGGACTTCTGCACCTGTCCATCCGGATCAATCCGTCTCTCGTTACTCGTGTTTTGGTGCCGTCTCCGGCGACGATGTCCTCGACCTTCTGACAGCTTGTCTGCGATTGTCGATCATCGAATGCCTCAGCCTTGAAGTCCAGGTATCAGTGAAGGAAGGTGGGTGGCAGGTACATTCGCAAAGGAAAAAACCAAGAACAAGGATTTACAGGGTATGTTAGAGCTTTGTGCTGCTGCATAGCTGATAGTAGCTTGAGGCTAACACGGTCGCTTTGGACGCTGAAGGGGATCCTCGTTCACCACGAACACACTCGTTATCGTTTGAAGAACACGGTCCGGAGTGCTTGTGTTGTCCTGACACTCACGGCATCAATACACGTGCAGGAGTCAGGACTGGATCATTGTCCTTCACCAGACCACCCTGCGTTTCGAGGTCTGGGTCGATCGTTTCATTCCAACGTCCGACTCGAAGAATCAACAAGGGATTTCTGACACCTCCCAATATCGATTGGAGGCATTTAGAGGCCAGTGTAAACTGAGGGACGGGTATTCTCGACATCTATCGGGTCGATACTTCGCCAGCAGGATCTGTGACGCCGTGCAAGATCTCAGCATCCACCATGGCTTTCAGTACGCTCTCTATGATGCGCTTGGCGCTGTTGGCTGGCGTGGCCATGCACAGTGTGCTGGCTTCTGAGGACATTGCGTACTGTTCTTCGCAAAACACAGGCTCAGATTTCGATGCTCGTATGTGACAACCGAAATTGCTCTCTGATGGAGAACAACTGCTGACGCTCATCTGCAGAGGCGAGCACATATCAGTCCTATGGACTCTGCTACCAGTCGTGTAGCTCCAAATATGCCTATGCTATATTGCAGGGCCATGACTGCTGGTGTTCCGACTTCGCGCCCAGCTCGACGACATCGGCCGATGATTGTGCAGAAACGTGTCCAGGCTATAAATCCGATAAATGCGGCAGCGTTACAAAGGGTCTCTACGTGTATTATCAGATGCCAAACGTGGCTCCTTCAGGCACTCAGTCATCCAGCAGCAAGTCTGCTGCAGCCACCTCCCAGGCGGTTAGTTCCATTCCATCCCCTCAGCGTTTGGTCCGCGTCGTGCTATTCTTGCGAGTCTTTGCGTGCAATATGATACCCAAGCGTTTTGTTTCTCGTCGGTGTACATGGTTTTGACGACAACCAGGAGGGTACTACTTCTAGTGCTGAGCCTGAGCCGGCGACTGTGACGGTGACTGCCTCGGATGACCAACCGAACACCATCGTCACAGTGACCCCTAGTTCTTCAACTTCAACATTTCCTACTACTGTACGGGTCTCTCTCCTTCGGATTAGGAATATGCACGACGCACGGATTATATGAATTGATATGCATTTCGCAGAATGTCTTGTGCTAACTTTTCCCACAGTCTTCTAGTAGTACCGAGTCAAGCTCTAGTAGCACGGACTCGACCGCCAAGCCGACCGCTGCTCCAACCACTACTCAGCCATCCCTTTCCGTGCACACGGTGGCTGGTCAGCCCGTGACGGTCACCGTCCAGAATCCGGAGCCGACTATGGCGGCTGGAGAGGCAGCAACCCACAAGTCGAGCAACTCTGCCTTGAGCAGCGGAGCTATTGCTGGTGTGGTCGTCGGCTCCCTCGCTGGAGCTGGCGTTCTGCTGGGCTTCCTATTCTGGTTCTGCTACGCACGCCGACGCTCCGGTGCCAGTGATGGATCATACGACCCTAGCATCCAAGGCAACCTGCTCGATGGACGTCGCCACAGCAAGGCGTCGCAGATGAGCATGATGAGAAACATTCCCTCGTCGCCAGTTGGGGCCGCTACCTTCACGGATAACCGCATGAATAAGGAGGCGACCCTCTATCCTAATGGGAACCGCCTCAGCAACATTTCTCTCCAGGATAACCAGGATTACTCACGACCTGTCCTGCGGGTAAGTGCTGCCAATGCCCTCTTTCTTGAACATCCAATGCTAACTCTCGGCAGCTTACGAACCCAGACTAAGTCGATGAATACAGTTGCGGTAGCGATCTACCACTCCTGCAATGGATTTCTTTACCCTATTTGATTTGCACAGCATGGCGAACACTGTGGTGTTATGATACCCATCTTCTTTTCCAACACAACTTGTTTCCTTACTCCATCTGCTTGTGGGCAGTCATCGCTTCGACCGACCCTCGTTCGCGCATGATATCTGAGAAACGCAAGCTGTAGTCTACTGCTGTGGTCTATCCTTTTGCATTCCGGGTGGGTGGTTTTTTCTGACACGTGTATCACGACCTCATGTGCTTTCACGTCATCGTGGAGATTCTCGATGACCTGGTGGCCATTCGCCTTCACCTCTTGTGGCCGCGCTCCGCGGTCTGTGGTATTATATCACTATTAAAAAGAGGGGTGATGTATGCTCTTCTGAGAACATATTCGTGGCATATCCGCGCATTGATATTCTCCTGAGGCCGCTCTTTTCGACTCTTTCATTCCTTCCAAGAGAACATAAAATTCTTGAACAAGACGAACCGGGTTGGTGGTTTGTTAGGTGGGGATAATGGTGTAAACCGCGGTGGAGCTTTGCAGATAGTCCTGGGATCCGGAAGGCGTTTTCGAGTACATACTACATATCATATGAATGTTATGCCCCTAGATTATTGATTATGTACCGAGCAGTTACATCTCTATATTGCAGAGCATCTTTCAATTTCATTTAATACGGTTAATCCAGCTGACGTACTATGCATTGGGTATCTAAGTCGTCCTCAATATCAACGTGTCTTCGTACTGTCCAGAGCGTCACATTGATGTTTTACCTACCAACGAATGCTATTAGCACTTAATAATCTGAGGTTCGGGCAGCACGCCACACTCGCACTCTTACCAATCTCAATAGCTACATTGCATCAGTCTTCGTTTCGGTCGATGAGAATGCGATCCGCACCATGTTCGTCCATACAATACCTTGACAGGATCACTGCGGCCGCTCATGGCTGCCAGATGTCCAGCATATTTAGCGAATTCACCCATACGCCAGCATAGAGTAGCAATCAGACAATATCCTGTCCTCCATGGATAACACAGTGTAGCTCTGAATTGCCGCTATGTGTCAGAACGCCAATGCGTACTGCACTCTTGCGCAGCATGTAACTACTCGATCGCTCCCATCTGACCGATCAACGCAGCTTGATAAAGTGGATGTAGTGTATGGAATCAATTTATTGGTCCGATAATCTCAATGACACCGCAGATTCTTTCCAGGTCGAAAGCCCTCCGGCGTAAGGCTTTCTAGCTGTTTGGAGACTCGACTGAGGAGTTCGGTGTAACCACACGTCGCGGAGGGATGGCACGGGTCTGACTTGCAATGGGAGGTACTCGGCTGAGAACAAGGTAGTTTCAGGCGCTGGGAAATGAATACGCTCAGGGTGACCATTGTTAATACTCAAGTGGAGTTGGATCTGTATATAGGTTGATTGGTTGAGTGAGGAGGCTATCGGATAGTAGTACACCATAGAGAACAGCGAACATAAAGTTTTGTGCAAAAGAAAAAGATGAAACAAAAGTAAGATAACTACATGATGAGAAGATGATATAGCAAAAACATTACATGTGAACTGGTGATATGATATTTCTAGCCAGCATAATGTGCATATATGGGATAGGGTTTGCTATGTGAGTCGTCAGGACGATAACACAACTAATGACATCACTTTGTTACATGCATGCAGGCAACAATATCTAACTTTTAGAATGAATAAGTCAATACATCGTGTTTTGATGGGGGCATCAAGACTAACTGTATAGCTTTGTTAACCCTGTGCTTGTATGAGTAAGGTGAGATGGGAAATAGCATTATTCTCATTTTCTCCTCTGCTATAGTGCTTGCTCAATATTAATTCTTAATAAGCTGTTTTGTGACTGGAAGATATTAATAGCTGTAAATGTAGTTATAGTCTGTATAGCACTTTTAGCGTGTCATCTGTGGCTTCTGGAAGTAATTGAGCACCATACTCGTATACTTGTATTACACTATCCACAGCAAGCTTAGAGAAATAGGGAAGTATAGCCTTTAATATTTATTTCGATTATGGGGTATCATACCAAACCAGGTCCATTTACTATGAATTCCCAGAATTGCCAAAAACAAATGCTACGCAGGTTTAAATCTGGAATGGATAAATGAGGATGAGAATAAAATTGCCTGATGTAATTTACATCCCAACGATTACCACTTAGTTATAGATCTGTGGGATCTGCTGAAGTAGAAGACGGGGAAACTTAACTGTGTCTTTAGTGAGTGCATGCAATCTATACACGGTGGAACTCGAATTCACTAGCAGTGTACCACTGGCTTCTTTCGTACTGGGTGAAAGGATGGAATTATGCTGATGTTTATCCCTTATCAGACTCGCACTGTCGAAATCACAGTCATGCGCATCCTCGACCGATAGGATCTCAATAGAAATATGCACTGACCAAGCAGACCTAGATTTAAGAAGACTAAGTGTCCGCGCAACGGAATCATGCAAGTATGTACAACACACTTCTCAAAGACTGAGCAACTGCAACTACAGCTTCTGTGAAATCATCTCTGCACCTGTCCACGATAATAGCGATCGATAGTTGTCAATTTATTTTGCAGAGTCTCTCCAGCGTATGCACTCTGACTGATAATGAGTGCTCACGGGACAGTTTTACCACATCGGGAGGTGGCCTCCCTCCAGCACTTTTCCTCTTCGGTACAGCCATTCCAGCGCTATGACGATTAGTCTTTCAACCGTATTCGAACCACGTCCAAACAATCGCCATGTTCAGGCTCATCCTTATATTTCGCCTCTCCGCGCACCTGCCAATCGTGGGGTGTGCGATGCGAAGTGGCTCGGTTGTCGAATCACGGCGGGGGTTGATGACCGGCTATTTGAAGCAGCGGACAGCGCTTGAATGAAGGAATTGGAAGGCTAATGCGATTCGGAACTTTTGTATGGACAGAGCTGTGTAGGAGAATGAGGAGTCGTTGAGCAATTACCTGTGCACTTTGATGGAATATTGGTGTTTGATGGTAGTTCGGTTCTTGCTGGTCTATTACTCGATATGTACTCGTACGACGTGCTGCATTAACAGAATCCACAGTGATAGGACAAGAGAGATAATCTCCTAATAGGATAATGCTCGATGAGCTATTGCAGCAAAAGAGTAGAGTATCTTGCGAGAGCTCCAGCAACATCCATTGACCCATTCTTATTATCCATCCGCCGGTCAATGCAGGTCAATCCATCCGTTCAATCTTCTTGGATCAAAACAGCCAGCCGCCGGGACTAATCCCTGCGAGGCAATTGATGGCATTTACGTGTGGGGAGGTGCGCTTATCATCTTCTCTTATCTGCATCTCCTCGCCCAACGTAGTAAAACCATTCGACCGGGGGCGCTGGATGCTTTTATCCAGTGCAACCGCGGTGGGACGCTCGACTGTGTTGGAATCGTAGCGAGACTGCGAGAGGCTGCATTTACGCCCGTCTTAAAGCCTTCGTGTCCGGCTGTTCGTTTGCCGACAGAATGTATCTGTTCCTGCACTGTCCGCTATTGCTATTTTGTCCGAGGAGTGTGCAGGCCCCGGATTGATCCCGGCGCACTTGGTTAATTATATAGGATTATATTATTCTTTGATGTCGGCTTAGCTGCTATAGTGTCTAGCTATTGATCTATACAACTTCCGCGGCAGACTGCCGCCCCGGAGAGATGGCTTACATGGAGATCCTCAACACGCTGGACCCCATGTGGGTGGTCGGTGTGATCATGGTCTCAATCAGCGCAGCGTATTTGATCACGAACAAAACACAGCGAATGGCCCTCATCAACCGTGTCAGCTTCCGTGGCCGCAAAGCCTCAACGGCCGCTACACCACCCCGTTCGCTGTCTCCGGACAAGAAGGGCGCTGCTCCCGTATCACCACCGAGCTATAGTGAGGCCCTTCCGCCTCAGCGTCGCGAGGCCCTTCCAATTGTTGCAAAAGAACTTCCCGACACATTGGGAAAGCTTCCCTGTACAGATGTCAGCGAGGAGGAGGTCCGAAAACACATCCTCCCGATGACAGCGGACTATATGACCAGTGAACCGAACAAATATACCCCGACGGGCTTCTCGGCGGAAGAGATCAGAGCCATGGGAGATTTCCCGAACTATGCAGAACTCAGCGGTGTGCCTCTACCGCAGCCTTACGCAGAATTCGATATTGACAAGGCTCTCCCGCGACCTTACCGTCCGTTTAGATGGGCCTATCACCAGACCATGTGTATGCTCGCCATTGCGCCCCTGGAAGATTAAGATTCAGAACATCAACTAACATGTAACCAACAGCCCTCAAGAAAATGGAAACCGACTGGTGGATTGAATTCGAAAACACCTACAAGGAACGAATCGCGCAGCGACAAGCTCTCTACGCAAAACACGGCAAAGCCGTCCTCGACTACCTCCCCGGTTCCGAACTCGCCTGCAAAGAACTCATGGAAATGGTCCTGCAATTCATCTGCGCTCGATATCCGCAGTATTTCACCCTGGTCGACAAGCGCATTTTCAAGAACACGATCCTCGGCACGGAAGTCGTTATCAAGAGCAAGCATCCCCTGGAGATCCTAATGGATAACGTCCCTGAAGACTTTGGCATCATGCTGCGGGACGATAAAACGGGTTTCTATTTCTTCCGGGCTGGAGTGATTTGCTCATCGCTGGGATGGAACGTCGGCACGAAGATCGGGATGCAGCTGCATGAGATCCATGCGCCGATTCCGGATTATAAAGAGAAGATGCAGTTTTCTATGGATCGGTACGTACCCAGACTCCAGACATAGCATATGCTTTGTCGTTTGCATATAATGTATCATCTAACTCATCGGCACATAGCTTCTTTTCCAAAATGCCTACAGATAAGCCCATCCAGCGCGGCTCGTGGGGTCTTGAGGTCGACCAACCTCTCTTCATGCCCCCCGGAGATCCCCATGAAGCCCACCGATTATCGCAAAACCCCAACCTCCGCCTCGAAGACTGCTATCTCCGCGTGGACTGGCAGACATTGCGCCGACTTCCGCTCTCCGCCGCCATCGTGTTCAACTTCAAAGCCCTCTTCACGCCTGTGACGGAGTTCCGCGACGAGCCCTGCATTCCCGCTCTAGTAGCCACGATCCTGAAAGAAGGGAAGAAGAGCTTGATGGAGTATAAGAATACATGGCATGTCGAGCATGTCGTTTTGCCAAAGTTGGAAGAGTGGAGAAGAGAGCAAGAGGAGAGCGGGCTGGTGGAGAAGGGGTGGAAGGTTGAGACTCTGGACGAGAGCCCATGGTTTAAGGGGTGGGAGGAGAAATGGCATCGACAGCAGGGGTATTAGGCTGTTATTTTTGTGGTGGCTCTTGTTTAGGAGATTATTCCAATTATTGAGGAGAAAGGAGGCGTGATGATGATGATAATATCAATTTTTGTTCTATTGCATCCAGTGTTTCGGATCAATCTACTTGTATAGGCGGCCATTCTACTAGGGCCAGGGACTTTTGATACCGTTTTGATATGTTTATTTGATCTGGTGTATAGGTTGAATTTATATGATGAATGTATATCAATCTTGATATTTCCGTGATTGATACCAAATTACATACCCACTGTGTCTTTCTGTCCTTCTCGTTGATGTTTGTTGAGAACTCTTTTGCCCGGCCAATCTTCATGGAGCCACCTACCACACAATCGGACTGACGCTCGATTCTGCAGCCCACGGGTCCCATCCAAGCCAGCTCAAGTTGTAGTAATGTTCCGACGGATACGGATAGAATTACCGCATGAAGAGCCTGGACGCTTGTCTTCTGCTTCCCCGGTATGCCCACATTCCGAGGCAGAATAATGGCCTGATGCAGATATGCAAAACTCAACGTATTGTTGTGCCATAGCAAGTAAGACCCAATGCCCATGAAGGGAGAATTCCAGAGAGCGTCAAGCTGTCTGTTTCTCACAGCTGCACCCAAGTGGTTAGTATCTGATACGCGGTGTTATCAACACCAACGTCCAAGACACCCGTAAGTGGCAAGTCGGAAGAGAAAGAGAAGGCCTGCCACTTCTATCCTCATTCTCCTAGTGTTACGCCTTCGAGTCCAAATTTCCGGCGACTCATAGAAAATCAGTCCTCGCTAGCGCGTCCAGATGATTCGGCATCACTATGTCGACTTCCCTCATTGCTGTGGTCGCTCTCGTTCTCCATTTCCTCGAGTTCATCAGCCAAGGGGCTGACCCGCTCTTCCAACAAGTCCAGGTCCTCCAGCTGTTGTCTGGACGGAATCTTCCACAAACTCGTCGCGCACACGCGGTCCTTCGTCAGCAAATCATCCACGAACTGGTCGATCGTCGTAAGCACGAATCCATCTCGCATTCTCCGTCTCAACTTCCGATAATCCAGCAGAAGCGGCTCCAGCGACTTGTAGATATCAACAGGATCAAAAGTCAACCGGATATAAAACGCCGCCAGGGCGCGCAGGTACTTGAAATCCCCACGAGATTTCACCACACCGTTATCCGCCTCTTCTGCCGTGTCGCCCTCCGCATCACTCCCCGGGTCCGTGAAGTTCAGATACTCCAACACGATCTCCTTGTCTGGCGCAAGCTGCAGCATCTTGAACGCAAGACACAGAAACGGGGTGGGCTTTTGCCCAACGCCATACGTTCCTCCGATCGAGGTCAATTCAGCCGCGCGGTCACACAGCGTGGCGGCATTGAGAGCGAAACATTGTTCCTTCCAGTAGTATGAATCTGTGATGCGGTCGCGGACGGCCGTTTCGAAGAGGGTCGCTGGGTTGACACCGCGGATTAGGGGCCCCGTGTAGCCACGGTTGTCGAGGAGTGCGCTGGCATCCGCACGATGGGTTGCCATCTTGAGCTGGCTCTGCTCCTTGTCTCTTGAGTCCGCGACTACAGAGAAGCTGGTCTTCGGTAAGGACGAAACTGAAGCTCTCTGGCTGACGTCTGCCTGGAGACAGCCCCGTAAAGCGGCGCAAAGAGAGACAGATAGCGAAAGAAGCGGCAGAGAAGGCTGAGTCTCTCGAGCTAGATGACGTTGAGGCTGTGGGAGATCGATGTCGCAAGCTGAAAGTCTGGAGCGGTCGTGGATCGCGGGCTGGAGCTTTTTTGCTTGGCCGGATCGGAAACGCCACGCTGCCTATCGATAGTCGCGCGGACAACCGATCCAGGTAAACACAACGCCATCCCGTTTCACAGCGGGATCGAGACGGCCATGATGGCCTCGAGAGTCGGTCAGTTCCAATCAATTTATTCCTACGCATTAATCCAGACAGTCTGTAAAATTATATCTCTTCCTACATTGTCCTAAATTCATATATTGACACATTATCGCGCTTCTGTTGGCTTCATCCTGCGCTCAACTCGGATCTGGCATACCTCTAGGGGCATTCATGCCACGCATGCGTCCTCAGCCATGGTGCTCGTAACGTCCTCGACGATCTCCGTCGTCCTCTCATCGAGTGTCGTGTGCACCTTCACATTCCTGCTTTTCCTGTCAGGCTATGTGCTCCAGCAGCAGTCTGTACGGAGTATACAACATGCGATCCGTCCACCACTCGATTCTCCGCATAAGACATCCCCGCATTTGGTCGCGAGAGATCGAGGTGCAGACGATCAGTTATACCTGAATGAAGCTAGCAGCAATTACGCACAAGATGTCATGTCTGGGACACGAGACGAAGATGACATCCTATCCAAAGCAGTAGGGGACACCGCTGGGAAGGGCAATTACGCCTACCTGCAACTTGTCTCTGATCCAGATCCCTCAAATATCTGCTCGGCGATTCTTTTCTTCAAGTCCCTTTCCAAGTCGCGTTCCTCCATCCATGACCGTCTTTTCATGTACCCACAGGACTGGGATATGATGAGCGAGCCCTCAAAACCGATCGCCACGGCCCTCGCTCTACTCCGCGATGCAAGCACCAAGTACGACTTTTGGCTCCTCCCCATCGACATGTCGCTGGCGACCAAGCACGGGTACCAGATCACAGACTCGAAGCTTCTCCGTCTTGGCCAGATCCAATTCCTCCAGTACGACAGCGTGCTATATCTTCGATCACCCGGATTACTCCTCGATGGCGAGAAGCTAGATCAAGTGCTGCTTTCCCGGCCTCTTCCTCTCGGTTACGACAAGAACAGGATCGAGTCGTACAGGAATGACGCATGGATCGCTATGCCACTGAAGCCTGAAAGGGCATCCGATCTCCCACCGGTATACCTCATTGCGGTGAACAACATGGGAGATCATGTCGAAGCGCGGACGCATATTCCAAATGTTGCCATTCCCGGGTTTGGCGAACTAGTCACCGGGCCGTGGGGTGGGGAGAACTCCAGCGCTGCGTACGTTTTCTTCGAGAAAGATCGCGACGGACACGTACGGTGGGAAGATAACCCGCTATTTGGGGCCTGGCGGGCACAGCAGAATGAGGTCTGCGAAGGTCTAAACCTCGATTCTCATTGAATAGCCCTCTTAGATGGCTGTCTTCTATTGCTACCACTGCAGCTCTGATGTGTCATGGGCACTATTTGCGTTCACGGCGGAATGGCGGTAAATATACGAGAGTGGGAAAAGGAAAGGTCGTATTTTGCAATATGTTGGCGTTATTCCACCTATTATTTATTGACAAGAGATGATTATATCTGGCTCTTATTAAGTTATTTGGAAAGAATCATTTTGGCCGGTTTTGGAATATGATTTACGAAGGACGCTGTGACAGCAGCAAGGATGGGTTTATGTACGATGAATAAGATGAGAAATGAACATAGTCAAGTAACCATTGCATAGTTAATATCAAAGAGTAAAATTGTATTTTCCTAGATTTCTTAGATGCCCTTTTTTACAGATATCGCAGACTCCTCTCTAAGTTTCGTAGTAAATCACATAATAAAAGAGCAAAAGGTATCTCTTCTCATGGCTAAGTGACTTTTCCTTCCCTCCACGCCACCAACTTCCTTACCAATAAACCAGAAAATGGGAGTAACAAGATGTAGAAGGATGGCGGTGCATATAATATGGGAGGCAGAAGAATAAAACGATGATTCAAATCAGGATTCCCATTGGGCAAAATGAGTATTACGCTATAGGAGCAATTTCGTATCCTAACAGGACCTCTGTAGAGTTACCTTCCCAGCCTCTATTACCGCTGGTGGAAATCATGAATCGACATGCAGGATCGATGTAAAGCTGCGAAATGACACCGGTTCGGTGACCAGGTATGATAAGGAAAGGAACAGTCGAATGGCGCGAGGTTTGCTCGGCTTTAAGGTCGTACAGACGAAGGATATCATGTGAGGCACTATATGGAGGCCGTTAGCGACTGCTATCAGAGGGTGCAAATGTATATGGAATTGTGGCAACTGGAGATACTACTCACCAAACAAGATGCCGTCCATTAGGCATAGGGTATAATGCAGTGACTGCGCCACTTCCTTGAGGGAATTTGAATGTGCGCTCCGCGTTGCGCAGTCCTTTGTGCAGAGAAAATTCTTCCACAGTCCCGTTTCGACGGCCCGCGTAGATATAGTTCCCATCAGGAGACCAACAAGCGTTCATACACCACGGAGGAACATTCCGAGGGCTGATGCGTGCGACGGGGTCCGGCTGTCTTCTATCCCACACGCAGATCGTGCCATCAATGGAAGCAGCGAGGAAGGTAGTGTCATTTGTGATGCTGGAGTCAGATATTGATGGTTGTGTGAGATCGAGGTCCATCATAGACGATTCTAATTGCTCTGCGTGAGGTAGACCATTGACCACAGGCTCAGACGTTCCGTTTGGGAGTACTGCATCAGGAGCCGTTTCCAGGGCCTGACTTGTGGGCTCTGTCGATGTCTCCAAAGCTGGAAGCACAGAGTCTTGCATACTGCTCGACTGGTCCATAAAATCAGGCTCGCCATGGGCATCTTCCTCCGAATGTTGAGCTCCATTAACCAGCGCGCGACTAAGTTCATCTTCTGCATCAGTTCCAAAAGCGCCTCCAGAGGGTGCTCCACCATCAATCGCGCCTCCATCGGCATCTCCAAATAATGAATCTGCCCCTCCAAAAAGGGAGTCGGCTGGTGAGCCTGCCTCCGCGTTCGCCGCTGGCTGATCCTGCTGGTTCTCAGTTATGCTATTTGTAAATCCAAAACTGCCTCCGGCACTAGCCTGATAATTAGACGAGTATGTTCCGTTAGGTTGTGGAACATCTGGAACATCTTGTGGTATTGGTAGACTTGATTCCGGACGTATCTGTATAGAAGAGATCTGTCCAACATTGGCACTGAAGAGGCGCCGGCTCTGTCCTGTATTTAGATCCCAATCGATGACCTTTTTATCCCAGCTTCCAGACAGCACTGACTTTTCGTCCGACGTAAGGTGCAAGGCGGACACTGCAGACGTATGCTGCTGTAGAAGGGCTACTTGCTTGCCCTCTTCGTGGCGAATTGTTTGGAGACGAATGTTGCCTGACTCGAGTCCGGAAAGCAGCCACAGACCCTGGCTTTGGGATGCCAAAGAGTAGACTGGAGACAGAACATTCCCATCCATGTTTTCCCAGTACGTCA
This sequence comes from Paecilomyces formosus, assembly GCA_029606185.1. Classification (NCBI taxonomy): domain Eukaryota; kingdom Fungi; phylum Ascomycota; class Eurotiomycetes; order Eurotiales; family Thermoascaceae; genus Paecilomyces; species Paecilomyces formosus. The sequence goes on from JAPVCB010000039.1 coordinate 1,446,533, forward strand.
TCAACACACCTGCCTTGATCACACTGTCAACAAATGGGTGCCTTTGCGCAACTGTCAACATGAGCTTGCTATTGATCGAATCCACCCAGTTGAACTTGCGAACGTATCCATCGGCTCCTCCGCTGAACACCCATCTCATATCAGCTGTCGCCGTCACCGCGTTGATCGATGTACTGTGAGGAGCTGCCGTGGTAGGGACGATATCGTATGTAGATGCCGTGAGACATTCGGCGCGCACTGTAGGTCTAAACGCAGCAAGCGGGTCCGATAGATTGTTTGTAGCACTTGGAGATCCAGCAGCAGCATTCGTTTGCGAAGCTCCACCTGCTCCTTCCGACGTTTGGCTGGCATTCGAAGGGCTTTCAGCATCTGGTTCGGGGTCCGCATCGGCGTCGCCATCAGCGTCTGGGTCGTTATCGCCGTCGCCGTCACCATCGCCATCATCCACATCTCTCATTGTATCGTCCATATCATTATCGGAGCTTTCATCTTGCGATCCTACGGCGTAACACCTGGGTCAGCCTTCGAAATAACGACGCGGAAACTGGTCACTTACCCACGAGATCGCGGTCGTCCTCCTCCTCTCCAATTGAAGGCATGGTCACATTAGATACTCAGATCCTATATCTCTGCAATCCGCTGGTTATACGAGTGATGATTGAAGGGGCAATAAGTCTGCGACAAGTTGTCCTTGGTCGTGGCCTGCGGAGTTAATGCCGGCGCAAAAGCGGAGCTCTATTCGGGACGTGAACTGAGGCCCTTCACAGGGACAATGCAGATAGATTATACAGCCATCTGGGGGAGCGTTTTCCGCGAAGTTGTATGAACCCAGCCAGTCTATGGCTGTCACAGATGTCAAGTTTAAATTGATTAAAGAAGGAAAGTACTGTAACGATTCCTGATCCTTGCGTTTCTCTGATTTCTCCCACTTCCCCAGGCCGCGCTCCGCTCCGCTTCTGGCCTGAGGCTTCAGTGTTCCTGTTCTGGAATAGTCCTCCTCGACGCCTTGATTAGTCATGGTACGTATCCATAGTCAACTAGGATGAACTATCGACTAATTCACGAAATAGTACAACTACAGTGTAGTCTTTCCATTTGATTCCTTTTCTGTGTTTGAATTTCCCCTACTCCGAAGGAAGTATACATGATGTTAAACCAAAAGGACCCAGTTCCAAGCGGACTTTGCCGTGTAAGTAGCCTACACCGTGATATTGAATCAGTCTGCAAACCGGGCCTGTGCCTCCAGAGAAACCGAAGGCATTTCCATGCTAGGCCGGATATGATTGTCTCTGAGACCCGGAATTGCATAGACAAAAAAAAAGTTCTATAGTAGACAAGCAAACCTGAGAATTGGCTTCCCGCTGCTGCTACCCGCACTTTGTTTGCCATACTGCATAGGAAGCCTGGATGTATTCCTTTAAGCCAGCATTCGGTATCCATGATCTCACATCTGTGATTTGCTTAGCTACAGTATTCAGTATTAGAATAGGCCTCCTTTATATTCTGCTGTCAGATTCATGCATCATTGTTATCCCTTCACCATGAACGCTCAGCGGGAATACCACGCAGAGACCCGCATTGCTGTGATATATTAGGGTATCAAATGATGATTTCTGCAGTGAACAACAGGGTTAAAAACGATACAATCAGTTTCCTATTTATCCTGTTATTTGGTAACATGTCTAGCTGCAGCAGTCCTTTGTCTCATTCATGACCCACCGAGAACCAAAGGGCACTTGCCAACCTTCACTCTCCCACCCACTTCACCGTGAGCCATTAACAATTCACATAGACAGATATCAGATTTTGCTGCAGTCTAAAGACACGAATGCTTAACATCTTCTCAGTGTGACAAGAGATCAAAACCAGAGTTCCTTCTTCAGGTGCACACCTGTTGTCTTGATCTCTTTCCTGTGGTCATCTCATTCTTGCACACGTTGTGCTACTGGTTGGTCCCTTCAGTGACACGCTTCTTCATTACTTATCATTCCTGGTAAAATATGAGGAAAGTATACCCATATTCTGAGGGCCAATATGGACCCGAGGCATCTGCTCTGCCTTCTGAGGAAGCCGGTCTCCCTGAACTGAACAAGGACATACGGCAATATGTTCGAAACGAGGACAGAGAGGGCAGAAAGGATGAGCCATGGATTTCGAAACCAGAGCTTCCTTCATCTGATGAGATCATGGGAACAGAGATGGAAAACGATGATTTCGTCGCCTTGATGCCTAACAGGATACTTGGCCCCTGGCCATCGCGTGGTGCATATCTGAAAGCGCACTACGAGCTACTGAGGGAAGATGCAGTCGCTCCATTGAGAGACGCAGTAGCCTATGTGAAAGATGATCCACATATGATGGATTCACCACTCCTCAACATATATGAAAAGGTACGCAGACAACCAGCTGGACACAATGATACCCATACAGAGTTCTGACAAACTGCAGGTGTACATTACAGGAATCACATTTGCACAGAAGGGGGTTGCCGTAAAGGTCCGTTTCTCGACAGCTAGAGCGGGAAAGAATATTGTGTGGGAGTACTCAAAACGGCTTATAAGTGGCACCATAGTTGCATTGTCCCCAGCAAATGACTGTTTTCAGTCAAAATGCGCAGTGGCTGTGGTGGCTGCGAGGCCTCTTGAAGGTGTGAAGCAACAACCTCCCGAAATTGACATGCTTTTTGCTCGTGCAGAGGACGCCGACTTCGACCCTCAGCAGGAATGGATCATGGTAGAGGCCAAAACGGGTTACTATGAGGCGCATAGACATACAATGACAGCTCTTCAAAAGATGGCCACAGAAGGGTAAGCCCCATGCTGCGTCAGAAAGATAGGCTGCATCTGACATAAACCAGCTTTCCTCTTGCGCAGCATATCTGTCATCTTGATCCGCAGTTGAACCCTCCAGAATACTTGACTGCGAACCCGGTTGTGGATATGGAGTCCATATTCCCCGACGATGGTGAAACGAAGGAAATCAATGTGTTAGAATCGTGGCCACAGACACCCATGGGAAACCTAGATTCTTCCCAATGGGAGGCAGTCAACCAAATCCTCACGAAGGAACTGACACTCATACAAGGCCCCCCAGGTACTGGAAAAACCTTCGTATCGGTTGTCGCCCTGAGAGCCATACTCTCACACATGCGAGAAGATGATCCACCAATTATCCTTGCAGCACAGACTAATCATGCTCTCGATCAGCTTCTGCGCCATGTATCCATGTTCCAGGGGAACTACATTCGCCTTGGCGGAAGAAGCACAGATTCTGATATTAAAAAACGTACCTTATTCGAGACCAGGAAAAAGCTACCGTTACAAATGGTCCCTGGTGGCCTTTTGGGGCCCGCACGAAAGGAACTGAAAAGATTAGTCGATGAGATCTCCGCCCTTCTCAAACCATTTAATCAGGAATGTTCTGGGTTTCCGCTTCCAGCATATTTTTTCTTGAAAGTAGGCGTTTTGTCCCAGTCGCAATTCGATTCCCTCGAAAGAGGGGCCCAGGGCTGGGTCCGAGGTGGGTCAGGAAATGATTCAGACCCCATTGTGAACTGGTTGGGTGACTACATATCAAAGTTTGAAGTCGTTTATGACACGGAGAATTTTGGTTTTTCGGAAGATGATATCGATCTCGAGTATGAACAGCTCAAAGAGCTAGAAGCGGAACAGGGCATTGAGGATGATGACTTGGAGATATTACGAGGCACCTTCATTCATCTGAAAGAAGGCTTCATGGGTCGCCCAATGCCTTCCCTTTCCGAGAAAACGATACAAGAAGTACACCTCAGACGTCAGGATTTGTGGAGAATACCAGCCAACGTCCGTGGTTCTGTGTACAATACCCTTCGCAGACTCGCGAAGGAGAAGATCACTAGAAAACTGCGGCAATTCTTGCGTTTATACGATGAATGCTGTGTCGATATACAAACCGGAAAATGGGAACGTGATTACAATATCCTGAAGGGCGCTAAAGTGATCGGAATGACTACAACGGGATTGAGCAAGTATCGAGCTTTAGTCTCTAGTCTCAAGCCAAAGATAATTATGATTGAAGAAGCTGCAGAGGTGATCGAGGGGCCAGTCGCAGCCGCCTGCATCGAGTCCCTGCAGCATCTCATTCTCGTGGGTGATCACAAGCAGCTTCAGGGTCATTGCTCCGTCCAGGAGCTTGAAGGAGACCCTTTTTTCCTCAACGTGTCCATGTTCGAAAGGCTGGTCCATAATGGTATTGAATTCAAAACCTTGAGCAGGCAGCAGAGAATGGCCCCCGAAATCCGCAAACTGCTAAGTCCGATCTACGAGAATCTGGAGGATCATCCTTCTGTTTTAGACCGTCCAAAGATCCAAGGAATGGGCGATATAAATACTTACTTCTTCCATCACACATGGCCCGAGAGTTCCGATAACCTGTCATCCAAATACAATCAGGATGAGGCGCATATGATTGTCGGTTTCTACTTCTACCTTGTGCTAAATGGAGTGTCAGTAAACAACATCACGGTTCTGACGTTTTATAACGGCCAGAGAAAGAAGATCCTGAAACTGCTAAAAGATCACCAATATCTTCAGGGTCAGTATGTCAAAGTCGTTACCGTCGATTCCTACCAGGGAGAGGAGAACGAAGTTGTTATCTTGTCGCTGGTCCGTAGTAGCGAACGTGCAAACATTGGCTTCCTGTCTATTGAGAACAGAGTTTGCGTTGCACTATCCAGAGCTAAAAGGGGATTTTACATATTTGGGAACGGCGAGGCTGTTTCCCTTGCAGATCCACTGTGGTGGGAAATTGTGCGTATCATGGGAGATGGCCAGCCTGGCCAACGAAGATTGGGTCGTCGTCTGCCGCTTACATGTTCCAAACATGGAATAAAAACCTATGTTCGAGGTACTTCCTATATTCTCTGTCGCTTGACCAGGCTTTGAACTGACGACTCTATATAGAACCGAAAGAGTGGCATGCCACCAATGGAGGTTGCGAACTTATGTGTGGTGAATCTCTCCCTTGCGGCCACAATTGTGGCCTTCGTTGTCATAGGTAAGTGGTTGGAGTTCCAAACCTTCTCATACTAGGTATGTTATTGACGAGATCCTGCAGTTTCTCCCACGATCAAGTAAGTTGCAACCAGGTTTGCGGGAAGCAAGTTGCATGTGGCCATCTCTGTCGCGAGCCATGCTCCGTAGGGCATTTGTGTCATTGCGAATGCACAGGGCCTGTCGTCGAAAGTCTTGCTGTCGAACGTCTGGCTATAGAAGAAGTGCGCTCGACTCCCAAGAAGGTGACTGCAAACTCTGTCTCGAAAGAGAAACACACGCAGCTTGTCCAAAAGTACCACAACTTCGTTAATGGCGGTGCTCAAGAACAAGATGCGTTCCTAAACGCGAGGGCTAAGGATATGGCATCAGAGGAATTAAGACAGCAGCTGGACGATGAGGCATTCAATGACCTGTTCGGGGACGAGAACGAAAACGTTACTGCTAAGCCATCTAAACTTGGTAGAACCACTTCAGTGAAGCGCGTCCCTGATGGTAAGGGCGGTTACAGGGAGCGATATGTGGATTACTTCAGCGCCCGCACAACTCCAAGCAGAACGTCCAAGGAAAGTTCTCCCGGGCCACACCTGTTGGATAATAGCGATTAGGAACCGAAATTTCCGACAAGTGACGGAATGGAATGATGCTAAAGGGCTTTTCACGGTCAACAGCACAAGGTTATCTCGAGCTATGCCGGGGCTGGATACAGGTTGGACAAATAGACTGGGAGGTAATAAGAAATAGAGACTAATTGAACGAGTTAAAGTCAATGAATGTCATGACTAATTCCGTATTTAAATCTGATTTTGTTACCATATATCACTAGATCATATTCAATGGGCAGTGAAGAAGCTATGTAACTGCCAGAGAGCCAAGTACACTACTTCTAAGTATACTATTTCTTGGCATTATCTCTGGCTCACTTTGCTTTAAGGATACGTCATCGAGAAGAACACCAAATACTCGAAGTGATTAATGAATATTTGTTCTACGTCGAGCGGGGAAATCAGATACCAAAGAAAGCCCCACATTATTATAAATCATACTGCTGATAGCCATGTCGACTGACGCGTATAATAGCCTAAATGAAAGGTCCATATACATTGGAAGAATAGGTATATAACGATAAGACCTATTTCTCCTGTCAATTAATCGTCTGCATTGTTCAAACCTTCTTTACGCCATGACCAACTACGGGAAGATCAAGGGCCCCGCCATCTTCGTGGCGCAATACGTCTCGGATGAAGCACCGTTCAATAGCCTAGACGGAATTGCCAAGTGGGCAGCAAGTCTGGGATTCAAAGGGATACAGATTCCCGTTGACGAAAGACTGATCGATATAGAAAAGGCCGCGAACGACCAGGCATACTGTAACGAACTGTTAGCCACGCTCAAACGCCACAACATCCAATTAACAGAGTTGTCCACCCACCTCCAAGGGCAGCTTGTCGCGGTTCACCCGGCTTACGATATTTTATTCGATGGCTTTGCACCGCAAGAAGTCCGTGGAGACCCTCCACGACGGGAAGAATGGGCTCGAAAGATTCTCTTTTCCGCAGCAAAGGCTTCCAGAAACCTCGGATTGAAAGCTCATGCCACATTCAGCGGATCGCTATTATGGCCGTACATGTATCCCTGGCCGCAGCGGCCAGAGGCATTGGTTGAGAAAGGCTTCAGTGAACTTGCGGCTCGCTGGAAGCCGATCCTCGATGCTTTTAATGAAGCAGACGTCGACCTCTGCTATGAGATCCATCCGGGAGAGGATCTTCATGACGGCGTATCCTTCGAGAGATTCCTAGAAGCAGTTGGCGGACATAAACGAGCATCGATCCTCTATGACCCTAGCCATTTCATACTGCAGCAGCTCAACTACCTTGGCTTCCTCGACGTATATCATGATCGCATCAAGATCTTCCACGTCAAAGATGCGGAGTTCCTGCCAGACGCACGCCAAGGTGTTTATGGCGGTTTCAGTTCCTGGACAGAACGAGCCGGCCGATTTAGAGCTCTCGGAGATGGCCAGGTAGATTTCAAGGGGATTTTCACCAGATTGACAAAGAACGGCTACAACGGATGGGCTGTGTTGGAGTCCGAGTGCGCATTCAAGAACAAGATAGCCTGTGCTGAGGAGGGGGCCGGGTTTATAGCGAGTCACATATTTCCCGTGGCGGAGTCAAGTTTCGATGATTTTGCTGGATCGGGAATCAGTGATAACCAGATTTCCAAGATATTAGGAATTTGACAAATTGTGTTCCAATAGTCACCTCCCAATTACAGCTGCGTTTGGAGTAGTCCTTAGCATGCTAGGGGCCGTGGCTCGCTTGATGCGCCTTTTCTCAGCTTTGAAATTAACTCGCGCACCTATATTGGTGTAGATATAGGCCATTAGAAATTAAAACAGCAAATTAATGATAATAATATTGTACGTTCATGAAAGGTTTACATTCATAGTTGAATGACAAGTATACGCTCCGAGGCTGGCTATCGCCCCGCGATGAGGACAACCGAGGTCCGTGTACCTACTACATGGGGTACTTACGACATTAACTACCCTCTACTGAAGGCCTAAACAACCGCCTAACAGAAATAGAACAACCGGACACAGTTGACAGAGAATTGTGCACCTAGCTTGTCCTGGACAGTATAGACCTTGAACCTCCAGAAAGTCTGCTTGCGTCAAACATGACGCGACCCGTGAGAATATGTGTTCGTCGGCGATCCCCCTCTATGCACTCACGTTTATCATATCCTGACAATATATACCAGGGAATAAGCGGCTCCGTGCTAGACAGACGCCATGGGTTCAAGCTTGCAGCGGAAGCTGAAGAGCAAGTCGATGTCATCATCGGTGACTGGATGTCTGAGGGGAACATGGTCTCTGCTGCGTTTCGCAAGCTGAGCCACACAAGTAAGCAAGCCTTATATATGACCAAAGAAAAGATATTAACTCGAAGTCTACAGATAATGGTCAGGGAGATCCTGGATATGAGAGGTCATTCCTCCCATCCATTGCGTCCTCTCTACCGACGATCGCCCGAAAGGGAATCAAGGTAGTCGTCAACGCTGGCGCTAGTGATCCAGAGGGTCTCTCCAAGGCAGTCTCTGAGGCCAGCAAGAAACAAGGTCTGCACCTTAAAACGGCCTGGGTTACTGGAGATGAAGTTATGGATCAGGTTCGCGATGGCCTGGAGCGTGGAGAAACTGTCCTCTACAGCGTCGAGACACGCGAACCTCTCAAGACTCTACCAGAGGACATAGTCTACGCCCAGGCTTACTTGGGAGCTGCTGGTATCGCCGAAGGACTTCGCCAAGGAGCCGATATTGTTATCTGCGGCCGTGTCGCAGACGCCAGTCTGGTGGTAGGAGCTGCGCATTGGTGGCATGGATGGACGCGCGAGCAGCATCAGGAACTGGCCTCTAGTCTAGTGGCAGGTCATCTGATCGAATGTTCGACTTATGTGACCGGCGGCAACTTTTCGGGCTTCAAGTCTGTCCCAGGTTTAGGAAACCTAGGCTTCCCCATCGCAGAAATCGGCCACGATGGGGATGTCATCATCACCAAATTGGCCAAAACGGGCGGCTACGTGACGACGGATACTGTCACGGCACAGCTTCTCTACGAGATTCAAGGACCTTTGTAAGACTGGATCTCTCATACATACCATAACACCTGTTGCTATATTCTTGCTAACACACTCAATAGGTACTTCAACTCGGACGTGACCGCCCGGCTCGACGATATACAACTGACTCAACTCGAACCAGACCGAGTCCGTGTCCAGGGAGTATGCGCGCTGCCACCCCCTCCGACGACGAAGGTCGGTTTGACTGGAAAACGTCGATATAAAGCCGAAGTCCACTGGTCATTGGTTGGTCTTGATATCGCTGAAAAAGCAGAACTGCTCAAAACCGACATCCTCGCCAGTATAGGACAAGACGCAATATCTCGATTCAATCTACTCCGTTTCGATACCTATGGCGTGTGTCCTGAAAATCCAGTCTCGCAGAATGCAGCTACAGTTGATTTTCGCATATTCGCCCAAGCTGACTCGATAGAAGCTCTGTCACCCCAGTTCTTCTTGCAGCCTATACTTAATGTGATCATGTGCTCGTAAGTCAGACGTCGTTCCGTTCCATGGTAGGCATTTGCAATCTATACTAATAAACCCCTGTACAGATACCCCGGAGCAACTATGCAACCGGTATGAACGTTTCACTCTCACTCCTTCCACTTACTCTACAGACGATACTAACGTCCATCTCCCCATCCAAGTCCTTTGCCGCAACTGGACTCCCACAGCCATACAGTGAATACTACGTCGTTCTCATCCCGCAAGAAAAACTAAAACACACCGTCCACATCGGCGGACAATCCCACTCCATCCCACCACCCACCCTCACACAAATCTACCCACCAGAGCAAAGGAGCCACGATCCCCTCAACCCCATCGACATCACCAGCTTCGGCGAGATGACCCAAAGCCCCATCGGATGGATCGTCCACGCCCGCTCCGGCGACAAAGGCTCGAACGCCAACGTCGGATTCTGGGCCCGCGACGACGAAGAATACGCCTGGCTTCGAAGCCTGCTCACGATTCCTCGCATCCAGGACCTCTTGGGCGCGGAGTATAAACCCGGAAATCGCATCGAGCGTGTTGAGTTCCCCGGTCTGCGCGCCGTTCATTTCGTGTTATATGGCCATCTGGATCGGGGCGTGAATAGTACGAGCACGTATGATATTCTGGGGAAGAATGTAGCGGAATTCTTGCGGGCGAGACATGTGCCGCTTCCGAAGAAGTTTTTGGTTAAGGGGAAGATATGAAGGGGCGTTTTCTATACCTGCATGCGTGATATGACCTGAACTGAGGTAGCGTTTAGGAATCGAAGGGGATTGCGATTATGTTCGACGACCGTGAAATAAATATGAGGCGATGGTATCTGACACGGTCTGATCCTGTTATAGCCTTTCATCTCCATGTCTACCGTTGCTGTTGACGATCAAATTGCAAGGCCCTTTCCTGCCAGAGAATCAGAGCATCAGAGCGAGATGAGCCGCTATAATAAATAGCTAGTAGTCTACACAGTAACTGTAAAAATAGCACGTGCAGTCCTCTATAGCAAGAAGTCCGTGAGGATAAGATGATTAAAAATGATATGATTTATTACTATTGACTTTTCCCCTATTAGCTCTGGTCTATCAATCTATATAGGACACGTCTGGCGGCAGCGAAAGTTCCGGTAAGAAAACCGGGAAATATATCAGCCTCAAACAACGCCCTGGTACAGTTGGAAAAGATCAGACATGAATAATCGACCAAGCATCCGAGGTTGCGCCAATGGGCGACTAGGAATGAACAGCTATAAAACAAACAGCCTCCCAGAAATAGACATTCAAAAAAGGAAAGGAAAGACATCATAAGACTACAGTCATCTTGCCCGCACACGGATGCAACGGGCACTGACACATATAAACGGTGGTGGTGGTATATTCAGGCAATATGTTGTCCATCTACGAATCGTCCACAAGCCTCTTCTGGTCCCAGGCCTTCTTGGCCCCGTCGAGAAGCACTTCCATGTTGCCACTGTTTTCACACATGCCACGGAAGTTGCCTCCTTCCTTGCTGATCAAGGTCCAGGGATGATCGAACTCGACGACCTCACCATGGTCCAACACGAGCACTTTGTCGTAATCGATGATCGTCTGTAGACGATGAGCGATTGTAATGATAGTGCTATCCTTCAGCTCTCTGAGGGTTTCTTGGATCTTGGCATCAGTGGCATAATCGATGGATGCTGTAGCCTCATCCATCATCAGAATCCGCGGGTTCTTGAGGAGAGCTCGAGCCATGCAAAGCAGCTGACGCTGGCCTTGAGAAAGGTTAGAGCCAGACTCCGACACTGGAGTCTCCAGATTGCGGAATATGTTCTTGTTATCTTGGAACACGGCAGCAGTGTCACTTCCATCAGGCGTAGGAGACGCGGTCTCGGCATCTGACAGATTGCCGGTCGTCGCCGGTGTTGCTAACCCTGATGTGCCGGGGCCGATCAGGTGTACGCGGCGCAGAGCCGTGAAAATTTCCTCATCCGTAAACAGCCCAAAGGGATCGAGGTTGCTACGGATGGTTCCCGTGAAAAGAGTGGGATCTTGGGGGACGATGGTGATTGATTCACGCAGGTCCTGCAGGCCAATCTTCCCAATATCCACATCGTCGATAACAATTTGACCTTTCTCGGCTTCAAGACCACGGAAGAGAGCAAGAGCAAGAGAGCTCTTACCGGCACCAGTGCGACCAACGATGCCCACCTTCTCACCTGCCTGCACCGTGAAAGTGACGTTTTTAAGCACCGGATCAAGGTCTGGTCTGTACCGTGTGGTGTACTCAATGAATTTCAGAGAGCCCCTAGTCGGCCACCCCGGAGGGGGACGAGAATCCGGAATAATCGCATCCGCCTCTTGGTCTACCTCGAGATACTCCTTAACACGTTCGACGGAGTTCATGTTCTGCTGAGCCTCTGCATAGAGACGGACGAGCCAAAGGATGTTCTCCGTGAAAGTAACGGCGTATGTCAGCGACAGACCCGCCGCTCCCGCATCAATCTTGCCGACATTTAAGATCACAAATGTTGCCGAGAAGAAGGAGACCAGGGCACCTGTCATGTCGATGCGATATGCGAGCCAACGGTTACAAGCCCACAGGTACAGGTGAGGACGATTGTATGAATTGATGCGTCGGTGGTTGTCGTGAATGAAACGTTCTTCATCTCCGTACGCACGGATGGTCACGATGCCATTCAAAGTCTCGCCAAACTGTTGGTACAGTGGGCTCCGTTGCACAGATTCGAGTCTCTTCAGGTCCCGGGAGGAGTTCAAGTAGATCGCTCCAAGCGCTACATAAACAAAAGTGATAAAGATGCCTGCTATCAAAAATCCTGGCGTGATGACAGAAATGAGAATCACAATCATGATCACAGAGGCCAAGCAGTGAAGCATGCCGATTGCGACAGGAGCGACCTCCTGATCCACAGCTTCCACGTCCTTTGAGAATCTGTTCATCAATTGACCTAAGGGGGTAGAATCGAAAAATCGGAACTTGGCGTGAAGAACAGCTTTGAGCAGGCGTCCATGTATCTTCCACGATGCGTGCAACGAACCCCAGAACAGAACGGCTTCCCTAGACATGGAGATAATTACGTATGCCAGTCCCAAGAGTGCATAAACCCCGAGGTAATATGAAACGTTAACGTCGCTATCGGTTGAGTCGCTGGAGTTCACATTGAGCTGATGAGCACTCCATGAGGTTGTTCGTGGGAGATTTCCGGAGATGAAAGACGGGAATTTGAAGTGTGCAGCTGCAGCATATGTACCAACATCGTCCGGTTGAGTCTTCTCACTGTGGTAGGCGTTCGCCCATTGTCTGATCCAAATATTGGTAGATACAGAGCCGAGCTGCTGGGCACAAAAGACGGCGACAGCCGCAATCCAGAAATACCAGGGGCCCATGGAGTCAAGATACATCTTGATCGTAGACAGCTTGACACTGCCAACAGCCTTCGATTCCGTCAGAGCAGATTTCCCGGCCTTCTGGTCCTTCGACGCTGAGCCATTGGCTATACCATCTGCATCACCATTCGCCTCATGGGCATGCTCTAACTGCTCTTCAAGATTGGAAGGAACCCGCGACGACAGATGAGAGCCACCTCTTGAAGTTGGTCTTGACTTGAGAAGCTCCTCTCCGAGAGCTCCAGAGGCGGCAACATCATCCGGTGGACCCTGGACCGCGATTCTGCCGTTATCGAGAACAACAACATGATCCGCTTGAGGAACGGTCAATGCAACATTGTGCGTAACGAGCACGCAGGTCCGATTGAACATCAGCGGCCCCATAATTGCCTCTTGGAATATGTGTTTGGCAGTATGAGAGTCAACAGCACTCAAGCAGTCATCCAGGAGAAGGTGCCTAGCTCTACTATACATGGCACGAGCTAACGATATTCTCTGTTTCTGTCCACCAGAGAGACTGATACCCTTCTCACCGACAAGCGTCTGGTCTCCAGCATCGAGAATTGCAAGGTCACGTTCGAGGGCACACGCTTTGATTACAGAGTTGTACCGTCGCCTGTCGAAAGGTGACGCGAAGACAATGTTCTCCTTAATAGTATCGTTGACCAACCAGGCCTCCTGAGCACAATAAGCGACACTCTCCGTGAGAAGTGTCTCAGGATCCAAAGGAAGTTCTGCGCGACTCCGAGCACCACCAGGCAGATAGATCTTTCCTTCGATAAGATTCATTTCGCCTAACAGGGCCATCAATAACGACGTTTTTCCCGATCCGGTCGGACCCGCGATCACATTCAGCCTTCCAATTTGGAACGAAACATCCAGGTTGATCAAGCGGAAAGAATCTGCGATGTTCTCATCAGAGCCACTGTGGGAGTCTTTCTTCGGAACCGCCCAGGTCAGGGTAGCTCGTTCCAAGGCGATCTTAGGCGGGCCTTCCACGCTGTCCCGAAGTTGGTCGTACTTCTCAGTCTCGTCCTCGTTCAGGTATTTCTCTACTCTGTCTATTGAGACCTTAGACTCCTGTACGTGAGCGACCATATCTGCGAGCTGGTCGAGCGGGACACGAAGCAAAGAGAACATGGAGAGAGCCGGGAAAGCAACCGATGGAGTCAAACGTTTCTTTTCCACGACAGTGTACAGAAGGAATGAGGTGAAGGTGATCAGGATCGGTGTGCCGTACCACACAGTCGCAGCAATAGACCAAATAATGTAACGTCGGCGCAGAGCCTTCAGTTCCCCTCTTCTCTTCTCATTGACGATATCCTCGAACCGTTGCTCCCAGGCGAAATACTTGATGATCCTAATGTTCTGGAGAACTTCGTTGGTCGAGTGAATTCGCGCATCCGTATTTTCCAGGATTTTGTTCTGCACCATTTGGAACATGCGTGCGATGTAGACATTTACAGGCAGAATCAAGATCATCAAAGCAATGCCGGCAAAGGAGCTAAAGCCCAGAATCCGATACAGCAGGAACACGGCCATGATAACCTGCACGGGAACACTAGCCCACAGAAAGTGCAAGTAGGCACCCACCTCACTGACTTTGAAAGAATCGATTGCCATGAGGTTGATAATAGTTCCCACGTTTGCTTGAGCGGCGTCTTCGGCTTTCTTCACAAGCTCACTGTCTGTCTTGACATCGGCCTTCTTCTTCTTGCGCCCGAAAGAGAGTATCTTGTTCTTCAGCTTCTGCGGTTCGTTTTCCTTCTTCTTTGGTGCATCAGGAGACGCACCCGCCTTCCGGCGCAGCGCCTTGGAATAGATTTCTCCAATAATGATCGCTCGCAGCTTTACACCAAGCTTTCGTCCAATCCAGAGAGCCTGTCCATCTGCTGTACCCTGTACAGCGCCAGAGCAGAAGAGTAGAACAGCATAGAGCCAGGCCGCGTTGCGTGGCGTTGCGCGCGGATCTTCCACGTATTCAAGGATTGCCTTCAGAAGTAGAGTCGGCATGAAGGTGAACAGGTTGGAGAATATTGTCCACGCTCCTTGCACCAATAACATTCGGTGGAAATAACCCAACAGTCTCCAGACAAGCGCCGTCGCTTTCCCGGCACGACGGAAGTCTTCGAGGACTGTAGCCGCCTGCTGTCCAATGGTCAGGTTCCAGACGTCCTCGAGCTCCAGCGCTTTCCTGTATCCCTGCAGCACGAGCGGGTCCATCCATGTAAAGGTAGCCAGAGAGAGCAAACTCGCTCTTGGGTCCCTTGGTGGCTCCAGTCCGCCTTCATATTGAACGAGTACGCTCTTGTTTCCACGCCGCGTGGTCAAGGCGATTAACAATAAAACAGTCGATAGAGCGAACTCAGTCGACGTAAGGATAAGCGCGCGCTTAGAAAGGGGGTGAATGATGGCGGATCGGAATATGCAGACGGTCAAAAGCCACTGGATGGCGTAGAGAATGGCGGTATGATTCCAGATCCTTGGGAATGAGCGAAGATCCAGCGCGGAGAGCAGAAACCGCAGAGAGACCAGAAAGAACAAATACGACCATGAGACCAGCCTGGCGATGGCTGGCACCGTGCCGTGACGTCCCCAGCCATGAGTACTGAGAGCTGCGATACTGACGGCGACTTCTCCAGTCAAGGCGATCGCTTCCAAAGCCACTAAGGTCAGCTCTCCGCGCGGACGATCCAATTCGTAGTGTACATCCGAATCTCCTTCTGCCTTCTGCAGCACCGGTTCTTCCTCTTCACTGTCACGGCTGGTCTCTGGAACTACACCATTTGCGATCGGAGTGTATCCAAAACCCTTCGATGACGAAAAACGGCGGTATACGAACTGAGCGAGGATAAGGAGCAGGGAGACTCCACAGGCAGTCAACGGAAAGATAATTTGCAGATAGCTGCCGTAAAATGTCAGAGTCCTCTGAGTTCTTATGTGACGCATGCAAAGACACTAGATGAGATCACTTACTTGCGCTGAAAACAATGGGAAAGGTCGTCAATGACCCAGACGGGGCCTTGACATTGCGCTACCATTGCGAGCGACACAGATGGCGAGGAGGCAAGAGCAGGAAATAGAGCTTCCCCAGCTACTCCTCTGGCATCTAGTCGTTGGTGTCACGGACCCTGCAGTGAAGACCGTTTCGACTATGTAAGAAGTAAGCGGCGTTATTGATAACTACCTTCCACGACGGCTACCCCAAGCAGGACTGGCATGGCAGGACTGCGGAAGAGTCGCAGAGCGCAGTCCGATCAAGAGCACGACGATCGAGTAGTTGAAAATCGCAACCGTCGAGATTGGATGGTGAAGAGAAGAGAAAAAGACGGGGGAGAGATGAAGTGACGCGCAGGAATGGAGCGGCCAAGGTCGAGACTACAAACAGCCGTGCAGGTCCAGGATCGACAGCAACCGAAGAGCGTCACGGGCAACCTTTCTCAGCCAGAACCTGCGCTGTCTCTCTTTTGTCTTTTTTGCTTCCTTTCTTTTCACCTCCACCACTATGAAGGGGTCCGCAGTAAGATTCTACGATCCTAGCTAGCTCTTGGCTAGTCTGCCAGAGAAAAAAGGGCTGATTGATGGCTAATGACTGTATCTGCTCCAGACCGCGCGAGACTATGGATCTCCGATACATTCTCCAGGGCGACTCTGGCCGAGCAGTAGAACCTGCTAGCTAACGACTACCCCACCAGTCATCCTCTATGCTCTATCAGTCGATCGGGGGAGTCGGAGACAGAACGAAAGCCCCGCCAGCAAGAGACTTCCGCTTAGCGATGCTTAGCTCTACGACCATGGCGTCAAGAGGACCGTGGAAGGCCAACGATATAGGGCTCGAGCGGACGGCAGTCCGTCGGTGATAAGAAGATAACAATACATAAAAATCAAAACGAACCTCTTCGTCTTCGTCTTGCAGGCTGTGCTGGGGTATCTCCGCAATGCATATAGACTAGACTAACCATTCTGGTTCCCCGAACAGACGACCCAGGTCGATGGGGAGCTTTTGTCACAGCCAAGGGCAATCGTCCGACGCAAGGTCCGTCACATCAATGGCGCAAGACATTCTTCCTCTGAGCCCTTGAGGATGTCGGGTGGGAACGGGCCGTTAAATGGTTCATCTGGTAGGAGTCCACATACAGTAATTGAAGCCGTGACTGGATGCGAACGACGGATCTCATCCTTTATCCGTCAAGAAGAAAGTCTCTGAGCGGTGGCGACAGTGAGTAGCAAAGTCTGCAGGAAGCATTCATCCCATAGGAACAGAGGCTCTGTATGTTCCAGATGGTTCAGCCGTTGGAAAGGATGATTTGTCCCATTAAGCGCCTGCTGCAACAAGCATTAATGAACGGTGAAAAGGCCGGATGATCGCCTAAGCCTTTGTCCATGACTCTCACCGCTCCACCGCCTGTCTATCGCCACTAAATAGAATCTCCTGCTCATCCGGGCTTTTCTAAGATAACATAGCTGCGTCCCTATCGCCACTAACGCATTCACTCACTGCAACACTCCCCCATCCTGTCCTCCCAGCCACTTTTTGAGGGTTGCTACTGTAACTGTTAGGGCGTTCCCCGTATTCAGCCGTTGTTGGTCTCAGCCGAGTGACTCAGTGCCTGAATCGGTCACATTCCGCTTTCTGGTCCGCTACGCAACAGCGAAACCACGATACGTGCGGAGCAGCCATGGCTGAACGGATTCTGATGAACGAGTACAAGTCTCTAGCACAGGAGAAATGGGTCAATATCGAGGTGTGTCCTGTCTGCTGCTTGTGTCGGTCGAGTAACACGTTACACAAGAGTTGGGTTTGCTAACAAGGCGGGGTCAGTTGAATGAAGATGACATCTTCAACTGGAACATCGGACTGATTGTCCTCAACCCGGATTCTCTGTACTATGGCGGCTATTTCAAAGCCAAGATGACTTTTCCCAAGAACTATCCATACTCGCCACCAGGTAAGGATCTACGATCTGGAAGCAAGCGGTGAAGTTGCATGCTGACAAGCGTTGCCTTTAGAATTCCGTTTCCTGCGTCCCCTTTATCATCCGAACATCTACGAGGACGGCAAGCTGTGCATCTCGATCCTCCATGCACCGGGGGATGATGAGATGTCGGGTGAATTGGCTGCGGAACGCTGGTCGCCAGCGCAGCGGGTGGAATCGGTGCTGATTTCCATTTTATCACTCCTGGATGACGCAGAAGTGTCCTCGCCAGCCAACGTCGATGCCGGGGTCATGTTGCGCAAGGAGCCCGAGAAATACAAGGAGATCGTGAGGGAAAACGTGGAAGCGTCGAAGAAAGACATTCCGGACGGCTTCGTGATGCCCACGCATGAATCTACCATGAAGCGTCCCGTCGAAAAGACGGACGATCTCGACTTCTGGGCGGACAGCGATGACGACGATGTGTTTGGCGGCAGCGACTCGGATGAGGAGATGAACTTCGACAGTGAGGACGAAGAGGAGAGCTCTTAACTGAGTCTGCTCCTGGGCTTGTCGCGTTCTCGAGCGGTAATCCTCGACAGTTATTTCGTGGGCAAGGTTTCCATTTCAGTTGCATAGCGGGAGGCGCATATGGATCGGGCATGCATACAACAACACCATGTCGTTCCGCAGATATCACCTGTCCATCATCATCATCATCATCGGGTCGGCGTTCACAGTTTTCTTTTTGCCCATTTCGGAGACGCCCATGCCTCATCTCAAGCTTTCCTATCTATCTTCAGCAGCATCTTACAGGGAAAGGCGTTGAGAAGAGAGCGTTCTATTCGGGATATCTTCATATTTAAGCGCACGCAGCTAGATACCTCCATTAATCCTACCTAGAATAATTTCATGCTATTTTTCTGTCCCAACGGTGCATCGACACGTGCATAGTAAGCTCCTGATCCCAGTTCCAGTTTTCTCCGATCCAATAGTACCATCCAAAGGTACTCATTCTATCCCATCCCATCCCTGCTTCCCCGCACGTTGTTCCTCCGATGTCGACTGTTTTATCCGATATCGCCGCACAGCATGTGTAGTTTCCTTTTACAGGTCTTACTGCAGCTGAAACTGCTTAATACTGGCTATGCGGAATACTCCTTCTGTCTTACCCATACCATCTTCTCCATCTTATCGTGCGAGTCGTAGAGGTATGCAATAGACAGATCACATGTCCATTACTGCCCCGCGCAGGGTGTGCAGTCCAGGGAGAAATGCAGATTCACAGGAGCGCAGGCAGGACACCCTATCTGATTATCCCTTTCTCTCGCTTGGTTCTCACTAGAGCCACACAGGCACGTGCCCCATATTAGATTCCATGTTGTTTCTCTCAGATATCGTTGCTTAAACAAACACTGTCATCAGACTAAAGGCAGAACATATCACAATACGTTCTCTTCATCCTTCCTCTATCATATTCTACGCCAGATAGTGGGTATGGAAATACCATCTCTTGAGCTACGATTTTGATCTCCCCTCCCATGTTAACATAACAGTACTTACTTCCCCCATGCTCATCCATACTCTTAAAGAAAGATCGCACAGCACAGTGGGTACAAAAATTCCAAGCCTTTCTAATCTGGAACCACTCCGCAAGGAACCATCCAGATTCGATGTGGGATTGTGGATACAGCCTGTAAGGGGTCCGATCGATCCCTAGGTACGTGGTCCAAGCGCAAGTTACCAGCCTCCTGGGAGCCAGGGCTTGTTTTTCTCTGAACTACGGTCTACGAGTTTACGAGTTTGCGTCATTGTCTGTCTCTTGCTTCCCCGGATTTATACAAAGTTTCGCTGATTGTTTGGGTCGGTGAGAAGTTGTAAAATGGGATCTTGATTTTTTCAATCAGGAATCACATGGTTGTTTATATGCAGCTAGCTAGGAGCCATGTAAAAATTTCCTTCGTAACATTGTTAAATCATGGCAGTTATTTCTACAAGTTGGGAATAGAAGTATCTAGAATCGTCATATATAGGATTATAATAAATATTGTTCTTACCATCTCAGTAACCCATATTCTGTACCGCGATGAACTCAAACTCTTCCAGCGGGTATTGGCCTAATATCCTGTAGTACTATTCGATCTGAAGGGTTGCTGCTGAGTCTTATCCCGTACTTCTAACGACATCTCTTAATTCTTTCGCCTTGTCGTCTATTCTTGGCGCATTTCCTCCATCACTACCCCGGTGACCCCAGGCCCATTTCTCCTTGAGTTCATGTTTCAGTCTTCCTGTCATAGAATCCACGACGAGGTCGCCGATAATAGGCAGAAATTTCCAAGCATGCGCCGATCCACCGGTAGCGACTTGGATGTTCTCAATACAGGGATGGGGAGCGATAATAAAGTCAGCACTAGGTGTTTGAGACATCCTGGATAAGCAGCCTGTCAGTTATTGCCCCCGGCAATAGCAGACCTCTTTGAAGTCATACCAACATAGCTTTGTTCGGTCAAACTCCCGTTTTGCCAGTGGCGGCATAATCTCGGAGAGATTATCTCTCAGAGCTCTTTCGGCTTCCTCAGGGATGACGTCCGTTGGATTAGTGACAATAGTCCGTGGGAAGGATATTTCAATTGGCTTGGATGCATCCTCAGGGTGTGGGATTACGATCGTGTTGCAATAGCCCGCGGAGCGTCGAAGACATTTTATCTCGCCATTGTAAGGTGGGAGTATGTTGAATCCGGTACTTAGATTAGTCGTAATAGACATGTTCTTCCATTTCTGGGTTTCCTCATCACTCACTTTCAACCATGCTACCTCTATTGCAGACGAGTAAGTTAATCCTTCCAGGTAGACTAGAATATTAGACCATGCGCCTGCTGCAACGAGATGGTGTCTGTCATTGATTGTGCTTCCATCTTCCAGCGTGACGCCAATGGGGCTGACTGCAACTCCGCATCGAAACGAAATTGACGGTGCTGCGAGACACCTCTCGTAGTAGATTCGTACACACTCAATGGCATCAATAAATGCATCTTCCAGATTGCAATATCCCATATTCCAGTGATGCTCACGTCCTGATTCAATCTCAGGGACTGGTTCCGCGATGGGACCGTGAATCCCCCTGAAAACTTGCTCCGCACTGCTCATCTCCACGACTGACGACAGCTCCTGTCGGCTTTTCACATTTTTCATGCCTTTCTTCCAAATATTGAAGAAGCGACCAAGCTTCCCATCGCATGCAAACATCATGCCTTGCTTGAAATTGAATTTACTGAGCTCCGGATCGGCTTCAATTTTCTTCTGCGCTTCCGTAGCAAGTTTGGCATATATTGGATCTGCATAGTCTGTAGGGCTGCAATTAGTGTTTCCACCAATCCTAGGTGCCGGCCTTCACCAGATATATTTTATATATTGCTAGTACATGAGGTGGGCTATGTCCATACCTGCACGGATACATCGCGTCGTGTCAACGCTGGTACCATCCTCCACCGGTGGAGTCAGCCTATTAATGACAGTAACTTCTGTTTGTGGAAAGCGACGAGCAATAGCTAGTGCTGTAGAGAGGCCAAATATACCAGCGCCAACTATAATAACGTTCGCTGGGGCTCTGACCCTAGCGGGATGGATGCCATTGTTCGAAGGCCGAGATCCGGAAACGATCTAGATCGACTAATGGAAAATAAGTTTTGTCTATCTGAAAAATTAAATTGATAATGATCGGATTTTAGGGGATAAATGTTATATTTTGTCAGCCTTGTGATCCACATGCTTCTGAGAAGTACGAAGAATCATATCCTCGGGGATGGGAGATTGCCGAAGCTTGCGACGTTACCGGCTGCTATCCCCCGACCTAGATAGCAAATATGTGCGACGGGTGAGTCGATTTCCCTTTCCGTTCTAGGGCAGATATGATGCTGCTTTATGCTCAGTGTTGCTCACAGATCGCTCCTGAACTACTCGAGCCTACTCAATGATCGCACGGATGAAGGGCGGGGTTGCTCAATGAATACTCAATGAGCACCCAGAAAGCGCTCACGGATGATGTTGAGCACATGAAGGTTGGTCAGTAATCGCGCATTGAGCTACGAGACCTTATTAAAATACACATTGCCAAGACCTTAGGTCCTTCCATTAGGCCCTTTTTTTGCCTATCTCAACTTTTTGCTTCCCGTGTATTATTTTTTTCTTTGCTACGCCATCACCATTATTAGGCTTCATCAAAGATCTAGGCTGCTGGAATATTGCTTTAGATTGTGGCAAGCTCGTTTATTTCGACCGTTCTAGATTCTGGAATATTTGACCTCCTTCTTGCTATATCTCTCCAGTTCCATAAGGGCAGAGATTTGATTGGAGAGGGTAGAGTATATTATTTTATCAATTCTATATACACAATCCTTTCATTTCTATTTTATTGTGTTATTCATCACTGCAAAAAATCTTAAAATTTATTTGCTCCTGATTCTTTGATCTCCATCGCTTTTTGAGGTGACCATAAGATATGCACTCGCAATTGACTGATAGTGTTTACACTTTATAAGGCTAAAATGTTGATCAATCAACTTTTGGCCATTGTCCTCAATTTTTACCCTAGGGCAATTGATGTCACGCAAATAACCTAACTGCGTGCTGCACGGTATATTATTTCTAAATTGGGCGGGGATCTTGCTAAGTAGCCAGCAGCTTCTTCACGAGCTAAGAAGCTCTTGTGTCTTGCCCCCCCGGTAGCCGTCGACTACACGCTTAGTCTCGTCCCTACGTTATTTTGCCAGTATATAGATACACTATGAATAACCTCCGAGCTTTTCCCAGCACTGGTGCATTAATTACCAAGACAGGAAAATCTCAGGTGCAGGGGGACGACTATCAGAGACAGCATAGTACTTTTGTGCAGGCATGCCTGAAAACAAACAAGTATTGAGATTTTAAGGAGTTTCCTGGAGCAGGTGGATGAAAAGTATTGCTTTTGAAGCGAACATAAAATTGGTAAGATGTCAATAGAACTGGGAGAGAATCAAGGAAAGATCGCGGAATCGACCAGATAGAAATATCAGACCCCTTGATATTGGAAACCTGACCCGATATTTATCCCCTTTCTACATGACCAACTGTCAAGGGATGCGTCAGAAGACCTTTAAGTATTACAGTACATCAAAGATGAAAATGAAAAATGACACAGAGATACTTTACTTTTAACAAGTAGCTAGAGTTGCATGACGTATAACAATGACCTCTATTCTACTCTTAGCGGTACTTCCATTCCAATCTCAGTGCTGTTGGGTGATTCTGATTCTCTGAGCGCCGATGGTTAGGACAACTGATAACATTTCAAGTTCACAAATCATAACCAGATGCGTGTCTCTGTCGCCTCCCCCTCCCCCCCCCTCTTATTTTTTTTTTCTTGTTGCCGTGTCAAACTAACTTTTTCCGTTCACTCATGCATGATACCCTAACCCCCCGCCCAAAAGTCCAAAATTGTTGTCATGTCGGATCAACATGTATTCTCACCCGCTGTCGATGTTGATCAGGCCTACTATTCCAGAAATGTCATACCGAACACCCATGAAAGGTTCAAAGAAGTAATTATATACTAGCATAGACTTGGCTTTATATTCGACCAGGATCTGATTCGTGTTGATATTTGCCGAGTAGCAGCGATACCTGACGTACCTTTTAATGCCCAAACCTGCCCGCCACACCCGACTTTCAGCAGTTACACTACGTAGTGGGATTTCCCGAGTCTTGGGATCCCAAAACATTGGTTCTGAAAACATTGGTTCTGAAAACATTGGTTCTGACGATACCATACTCTCACCAAGTGCTCCGCTCACGGGCGATACTATAACTCGGTTTCTCGACCCGAGGCGCCTTTGTCGTCCTAGAGGTCCGGATCAGTCACCACGGCTGGAATTCTCCGTTGGATAATAAGGTAGATTATATGTGAAAAAAAGAAAAGAGAGATCACACATATGTAGATTGTATAGTAAAACCTTCCTACATTACCTGGCACCACAGCACTTCAAAGCGTCGGCTGCCACATATCAGAACTTGACAAGGATGTTAGCGACGGCATAATAATTACTGTGTAAGGAGAGCAGGAAAACAGCCATGGTTAACGCTCACCGAATGTAGAGCCTCTATGTGAAAATGCGAGCTATGACTAGGAGCTCTGCAGGCCCAATATTTTCCATATTTTGCATATATTATTTGTTTGCTCCATTATATTTGGTATATGTCCGCATGATTCTTCCTTACTGGCCTGCTTTCTTTGTCTGCATATTTCCACCATCAAATTTTAATTTCGACCGATTTGGGTTACAAATTGTGCAGGGAATGGGCAATAATTGATCGGTCAGCAAACCACAGATCTACATATTCCAATCACTACTGGTAGTCTCGTGGTCAATAATGCAGTCCTTGCATGAATAACAGAGCACGATTGCAAGGGTTATCCCTAGACAACACATCATGGTGATAATGCAGCGGAGTTAGAATGGTTAGATTATGCAGCTCATATTCCACATGGGAGAGCTACTGATCATTACTGTCAAATTTATCTTAACTCGTAGGTCCACTTGGGATAACATCACTTAAACAAGGACAGCAAAAATTATTTCATGATGCTTCAACCTAGGATTATCTCCATTGTGTTCAACCACATTGTATTTCCACCTAGTCTTCCGGGGAGCGGAGCAAATGAGTCCGAAACCGAGCAGGTCCAGAATGACCTTAGGAGTCGACTAGCTGTTGCCGTCGAAGCCCTTGAGAAAAGTCTCGGGAACGGGAGCAACAATATGTGGTTATTTATCAAGGAATCACTCAAGATTTGCGCAGCTATTAATGGATCTGGGGTCGTTAATAAGACGGTGCTACTCGCAGCTCTCAGGAATATGCAACTCGGAAATGCCCTTATTGTCTACATTGGCCAGCAGAATGCCTGCTTGCTGATAAGAAAGCCTTAGTAAGTTATCATTCTCCCCCGGTGAGCTATGTGAAACCTATATCCTAATGATATATAGCGATGATGACGCAGCTGTTATATTCGAAGCATTTGAGACATCGCCTGCAGCCGAGAAGGTTCTCGCTACGGAGGGCGCTCTACAATGGGATTTCCCTGGCATGGCTGTAAGCCTTCCTGCTTGCGAGTTTGAAAAGGACTCGTTTCAGGAGCAGCTGGCCGATTTCATCGAGAAAGCAAGCCTAGAGCCAATCGACGAATTTGCTACCAAGACCAGAAAAGCAGGCGTGGAAGTTGCTGAGATTCGTGATGCCGTCGAGCCTGCGATAATAACGCAGTTCTTGATGACCCTCTTGGAGATAAACGGGAGCCGAACAAATCAGCCAAAGCTCCGAAAGCGTGTCAAAGATGATGTACTCTGGGACAACGCAGAGATACCGTGGCGGCGGGAACCATTCTGGCTTGTTCTCCGCGTATGTGTGCAACGGTTACTCTATCTACAACTTGGTGCAGTTGTTGGGCGCATCAAATACAAATTCCTCATGTGCATCGTGATGGCGCAACTACTGGAGGACTGTACGCATCACCTCAGCCCAGAGCAATGCGACTTTCTCAAAAGGAAATTGTGTCGTCGTCTTGCAAAATTATCACACGAAAACAGCAATTCGTCTGGTGAAGCTCGCAGAATATACGAGAACTTGTCCGCTGCAATAGAACCATTATGTCAAAAATCTATTGACGCCGCCGAGACTGCAGTACAATTGGAATGGTTGTCTTTCAAGAGGGGATCATTGCGCCGGATACCGACACTTCCATCAGAAGCTCTTGACCGGGATCTGCGTCTCTCTCTTCCCAATAGCTCTACATATTTACAGGAGATCCCTACCCCCAAAATTGGGATCGATCCGAACGAGCGTATCGAGAGCTTAAATTCCATCGACCCATCATCCGAGAAAAGCAGCACGGAACAATTTGAAACATTAAGTACACATTATAGTTCACTCGCGGAGATCGAATCGGGGATCGAGTCAGATGTTTTCGAAAGTCCAGAAAGCCGCAATCGTTGTGAATCACTATTGTCAAAGCTCGCAGACCGAATTAAGTATTATATGAGTATGGTAGGCAACTCGTATGAGAACGACCCGGTCCAAATGAGTCTCTTCATTCTAAGCATATTTCAATTATGGATGCACATGGATAAGTGCGCCACCACGGCTTGTCCTTTACTTCTAGACTATCATCCGTGGCTGATGCCAGAGTTGTTGGACGTATTACTCCTCTCGCGACTGACAGACATGGAACGGCTTCATCGAATACAGGTCTATCTTCGGGATCGTTGCGCACGAGCGGCTACGACAAAAATGACAATTTTCACCGATCCGCAACCGAGTTGTTTTGCAGAACAGTACTTCAACAATGACCCAACAGGCAAGATGCATGATTTAAGAAGAGAGATTCAGGCTGCATCATCTAATAGCCGTCGTAAGAAGGAGGCAGAGCTAGGTCAAATCAATGCGAAATTTCAGCATTTGACAGAACAGATAGCAAGCAGCTCCTGCACTAATCGACTTCACCCAGACGGATCCCATGATATCAGAGGGTGTGGCCATTGTTACTATCTCCGATGCCGGCGGCGCCTCAAGATTGGGGTCCACGAGGATTTTCTGCCCCATGATGGCAAAACTGTTCAGCAAGGAGCTGTTTTGTTTGAACTAGGAATACCGAACGGGCTTGCCCTTTACCGAGATGTTACTTGGCACATAATAGCCACACTCTGTCTAAAAACAAAAACACCTTCTTCAAAGAAGTCAGAGGTACTACTCGGAAACTATTCACAGCTCGCGAAGTACAATTCTCGGCAAAGTTACGGAGGCCTTACGTTGGCGTCATATACGAAATCATATCTGAATACACATTACAAGTGGAAGAGATTACCCGCGGATGTGAAGCATATACTACTTCCGTTCGGATTGACATTCTCGTATTATGACGCCAAGCGCAAAATTTGGTTAAAGGATTTTCCTGGACCATTGAATCTCGTTCATCACCTTGAGATGCGACTCCCACAGCTCTCTCCGTTCTCCCGTCTCTACTCGTCTCCGAATTTCGCAGCCAATGAACCCGGTCCTTCCTCATACGAAGTTATTGCAAGCACCAGCGAATGCCCCCCAGAGCTCAATGTCCATGAGTTTCTAACGCACCAAAATCTGATTGGAGGAAAGAATCGACGTTGGTTTTCAGTCCTAATAGAGCTAGGATCTTCGAACGTCAATTTTAGCTCTCTAGAGACAACCGTCCTGTTTCGCTTTCTAGCCCTTCAAGCTGGACCGCAGTTGGAGAAGGATCCTTTAAGGGCTGTGCATGTTGTTTTCAGAGACGGCAATTTTTGCAATACATTAGCAGAGAAGATTGACATGCATGTCGACATCATATCGAATAACTGGAGAGAACATAACTATATGGAAACTCTGCTGGATCTAGCTATACGACTGTGTACCCTATGTCCACCTGAAACATATCCCCAGGCGCTGGAGCTACTGCAAAAGATTCGACACGTCACAATAACTTGGGTCACCGTTCTACGAAACGAGATGCGTAACTCGCAGGAGTTGGATATCACGGAGCGAGCAGCCCGTTATTGCTTCTTGTCGGCGCTTTTATGTCGTCAAACGTTCTCATTGGAAGCGTATAGTCACAAGGAATTCGACACCCGGAGCTTGAAGTGTTTTACCGAGGCCACCCTTGCCATGCAAGAGGCTTTAGTTGTTGATATGAGCAAATTTACAATCGAGACACGAAATATGCTGATTCGAAGTATCAAGATGGCAACGGCTATCCGCCCCACCCTTAAAGATTTTGTTGCCAAGAATGGAAATGGCCTTGAATTAGCAATTGATACCGTATGGCCTACTGCTACCGGAGCCCCGCGAATCTATAGCGGATGGGAATTCCTACCACATCCCTGTGAATGGTGGGTTACCTCCATAGTCCAGGACTCAAGTGACACTATGTCCCAGATTATTCATTTGCATCTGCTGGAAGGGCATCTTCTTGTCGATGGTCACGCGATGGGGAAATTACCGGCCGATATCAGGGACTCCGAAATTCTAAAGGAGCTTTTCGGTAACCAACGACTGGTTGCCTTCCCTTCCAACATGCCATGTATGAGTTATAGTCTCGCAGTTTATAGAGAGGGTCACCAGATCCATCTGGGATATCGGAACCAACAGCTCATCATATGGGCATTGAAATCTGGCAGGATTCTGGAACTGGTCCCTCGTCATGTTTTCGGCACCAACCCTCACCTGGACTTGCCGAATCAACTTGTCCATCAATGCGTCCACTGGATTGACCTGCACTCCAGAGTAATCGAGATAAGACGACATCCACGGATATGGAAGGACAGCAATTGGGTGATAGACGTCAGACATCGTCGAGCATACCGGGGTAAAACGTTTCTGGTTGACATGAATAGCAAACTTTTCAAATCAGTAGCCCAGATCTTCCACAAGTTTGAGGAGCCTCATATGCTGACGGTCCTTCAGCCGTTCAGAAGATCTCTATATGTGGAACTGAAGCGCATGGCACTCACATTCCACGTGAATAGAAAAGGCCTTCTACAGTGCAGGCAGCTGTCGGCAGAAATTGACCCGGATCAAGATGCGGGCACCTTGTACGGATTAATGAGCATGCTCGTCCTTCGTGACGTATCCAACCGTATGCAACGGAGCATCATAACCCCAATAGGAAACGGGTTTTATCAGCGACGTGGCATGCATGTCCACGTTTATTTTGAGAATACGGGAGACTATGCCCGATATAACATTGACACTATACTTGGACGGCTGCACAGTCCTCAGGAGCCACGGCTTCTGTATCATAAGGCGCAACTACACGCTCTCACGTCATGCTTTATCCCTGATCCGCTTACCAGCCGGACAGGAACAGAGGAAGCTCTATCGTGTCTGCAGTCCGGGAACTGTCAACCCTGGGCTCCACTTACTTCGGATTCCTTACGGATCCTTACAGTTATTTCACATCTAACTCCGCAACGAGGATATTACCCCAAGGATATGAGATGTCAACAGACGGTTAACTGGAATTCTCATTTGACAACGACAATTCAGCATGATGCGTACCAGTCAGTGGTCGAAAGGATTATACAAAAATCAGAGAAACTGGCGTTGTTCCATGACGTTGAATGCCCTGACAGTGAACCATTCCAAACAGTACCGCATCTTCGAGAACGATCTCTTTGGCGACGCTCTATTTATGAGTGCCCCGGAACCATATGTCCAGAACCCGTTCGACCGTCGGATATCCAGTACGTTTCTCGAGATAACTGGTCTACTTCAAAGCGTGCTTCCAATGTTAGAGAAATTGTGCATCTACTCAAGGAGCAACCTCAATATGTCGAAACTACGCGTAGCCTAATGGCTATGGCAGAGAAATGGCCGCTTATTGGAGGCTATGTCAGAAAATCCACATCGTATCTTATTAAGGACTATCTGGTTGCGAACCTTGCTCACGAGTGGGGCAGCCTCATCATATTATGCAGAGAGTGCAAACAGAAAGATGCTTACAACCTCATGTTCCAGATAGGGCTAATAGCCTTTGGCAAGAATGTTGACATCACAGCACTAAAAGTGATCGCTTCATTCTTTATACTGGATGGTCTTAATCGTTTAGAGTATCCATCGCACACGTCATTCAGCGACTTCAAAGCGGATGAAGAACCAACCCATGACACGATCCTGGATCTTCTATTGCCATTCCGCGAGCCACGCCAAAATAAGCAAATCTCTAGAAAGAAAAAAAGAGAGAACACACTTGACGTGGCTTCTCGGACTCACCTGAAGACAGATGATGATGAAAAAGCCAGCGTTAGGGAGTGCGAGAGACTGTCCATCTTACTTCTGAGGCAGTGGCCGTGTGCGAATCCAATTGTAGATGGATTAAGTTCGACGTATATCAACATAACTGCGGCTATGAAGGCTGTCAATTCTGAATGGCTCCGTTTGTACAAGAATCAAGAACTATCTGAGCATATTCGACAGATACAAACAATCCTGGACAGACATTATGCTGCTGCATACGCTATTCATAAACCTTCTAGCGTTTCTTCAAGTGAGATATTCGTGGCCCAGTCCACAAGTCAATATTTCCCCCCTCGACTTGATAGAGAGCTTGTGCAGAAGCCAAGTTCCAGATGTCACGTATTTTATGACATAGAGACAGCACAGAGATGGATCGAGGATAAGAAGGCCATGCCGCAACAGCAACTATCGAAACACGGAGTATCTATATCTGAAGAGATTCGAGAACTTGAAGCAATGGTAAAGAAATTCACTGTGTCACAATGCCCAGTGAGGTCAAGGTATGGGTGCGATCTCGAAGAAAGCATTGTTGCATTGAAGATCGCGGGAGCAAAGATTCAAAAACAGTCACACTATATGTTCGATTTCGTCAGCGCAGTACAATGGTTTAACAAGGAGATTAAAAAGTCTCGTTCTATCATCCAACTCCACTACAGCAGGATAATCAGTTCGTTTTCATATGGTGACCCAACGTTCCGATGGTTATCGCAAGGGAATCTTTGGCCACGCATGACGCCTGTGACGCTTCTGGAAAAACTCCGCTCGAATGTACAATCGCGATTTGGGGAGGATACGAAAGCTTCGTTGATAGAATTCGGGCAGGAAATATCAAAGCTGCAACGATTAATTCGCATCAAAGGAGCTCTTGGCAAGCGAGATGAAGCGATCCTTCACCAAGAATGTAACAACAAAGGCCATGCAAATTGGGATCCCTTTATGTACCCGGACTGGCTGTTACTGGAGATTGATGCTAATATCCAAGTTCGTGAGGAGCAAGTTACTGTTGCGTTGGAGATGATTTCTCCAGCATCTGGATCGAACACGGTATTGCAAATGAATATGGGACAGGGTAAAACCTCTATTATCATGCCAATGGTGGCCTCTGTCGTTGCAAATGGCAGAAACCTGGCCAGGCTTTTAGTTCCGAAGGCCCTATTATCACAAACAGCACAGACGCTTCAGGCGCGTCTGGGAGGTCTTGTCGGAAGAGAAGTGACCCACGTTCCATTTTCTAGGAGAACACCGACAACCCTTGTTCATATCCGGAAGTTCAAAACTCTCTATGAAGAGATTCATCACAAATCCGGCATCATATTAGGAATCCCAGAACATGTTCTTTCATTCAAACTCAGTGGACTCCAGCGAATGTTAGACTCAAAGCTAATTGAGGCTGTTGAGATGGTTGACACTCAGCGCTGGATAGATTCCATATGTCATGATGTCCTTGATGAATGTGATTTTACTTTGGCTGTAAAAACGCAGTTGATCTATCCCAGTGGCTCGCAGCTAATGGTTGATGGTCACCCAGATCGGTGGGAGGTCTCGATGGCAACTCTAAGTCTCGCTGCGCACCATATACGCTGTGTCCATCGGGAATTCCGGGGAAGTATCGATATCATCGAACGAGCATCTGCTGAGTTTCCGATTGTATATTTCTCACGGAAAGATGTTGAGGGTTCTTTGGTTCAAAAAATCGCAGCCAATATTTGTGAGAATCAGACACACCTGCTCCCGATGCAAAGTTGCAGCCCAGGAGAAAAAGAAGCAATAAGAATCTTCATCTCACAAGAAGCCGTCCCAGAAGATATTACTGATTTAGTTTCTGCGCTATTTCCAAACAAGCCTCAAATTCGCAAGAACATTTACTTACTACGAGGGTTACTCGCGTATGGTATATTGGTGTTATGTTTAAAGAAGAGGTGGAATGTCCAATATGGGCTGCATCCGCATCGTGACCCGATTGCTGTTCCTTTTCATGCTAAAGGAGTCCCATCGGATCAGGCAGAATGGGGACACCCTGATGTAGCGATCTTGCTAACCTGTCTCTCCTTCTACTATCAGGGGCTTAGCCAATGTCAGTTTCGACAAAGTCTACAGGTGGTACTGACATCGGATGACCCTGCTACTGAATATGATCGATGGACACAGCAATCAGCTTCTCTCCCTGAATCTCTGCGTCATTGGAATATCATCAATTTGGATGACCAGACACAATTGCATGAGTTATGGCATTATCTGCACTTAACGGTGGCCGTCATCAATTACTATCTCCGGAAGTTGGTCTTTCCCATCCATGCAAAACAGTTCGACAAGAAATTACAGACATCAGGATGGGACATTCCTCAGTACCACTTCCATTCTAACGACCGAAGCACGAAGCATTTGAGAATCACCACAGGCTTTAGTGGAACTAACGACAACAGGAGGCTGCTTCCACTCACCATTCAGCAGCGAGACCTTCCTAATTTGCTGCATACTAACGCCGAAGTACTCAC
Organism: Paecilomyces formosus; assembly: GCA_029606185.1. Taxonomy (NCBI): domain Eukaryota; kingdom Fungi; phylum Ascomycota; class Eurotiomycetes; order Eurotiales; family Thermoascaceae; genus Paecilomyces; species Paecilomyces formosus. The sequence continues at coordinate 1,478,307 of JAPVCB010000039.1, forward strand.
TTATCTCCTGCAAACCAGAAATAGAAGATATATACTAGCAGAAGACCAGTATGGCAGACGAATATCTGAGCGTGGCCTTCTCACTTGCCTGAAGGAAAATAATATCCGTGTTCTTATCGACGCGGGAGCGTTTATCCTGGAAATGGATAATAGGACCCTTGCGAGGACATGGCTTCAAGAGAATGAGAACTTTCAGGCGGCGGTCTATTTTGGGCCAGATAATAAAGCTTGGGTCCAGTACCAAACTGGCAAGAATGTACCGCTTCTCGCAAGTCCGTTTGCGGACAATATGGAAAACTGTCTGGTTTATCTCGATGAAGCGCATACAAGAGGCACTGATCTTAAACTGCCGCCCAAGGCTGTAGGTGCATTGACCCTCGGTCTGAATCAAACCAAGGATCATACAGTGCAAGGTACTCATTCCTACTTTCCTGTGTGCTTCTGACTGAGCCTCCTCGTATCTATTTTTAACAAATTTGCAGCTGCTATGAGACTACGACAGTTGGGAACAACACAGTCCATAACGTTCATTGCTCCACCAGAAGTGCACCAGAGCATTGTCGATGCTCGCGAGCGCCATGAAACAAAACCGATTGACTCATCTGATGTGATTCTTTGGCTCCTTAGTCAAACATGCTCGAACAACCGAGATCTACAATCTCTGTATTATGCACAGGGGACTGATTTCTGTCATCGGATGCAAGCTGAAGTCAGCCACAAGGGCTTTCTGACGGGTGATAATCACCGTAACGCGTACTTGAGTCAATTACAACGCCTTGAAAAACGAGACCTGGTTCAGTTATATGCACCTCAACTTCTCAAAGATCACAGCATGGTGTTATCCAGCAATTCCGAGTCTCAAATAATGACTGGGAAGTTGTATGAATTCATGCAAGAGCTGAAGAGCAATAAAAATCAGGTAAATGTAGTGTACGGATCTACAAGGAGCTCCGCGTTTGAGGAAGTGGAACAAGAGAGGGAAGTATCATACGAAGTAGAAGAAGAAAGGCAGTTACAGCGGCCACGTCCCATGAAGGCTCTGTATTTTCCCGGTCTACATAACTCGATTGTCAAATTCGTGCATTCAGGTATTTTCGATGCTGCTGGAGCTTATGTCAAAGCATCAAAGATGCTCGAATCGACCAAATTGGGACTCGAGCACAACCTCGGAATATCTTTCCTGATGTCCCATCTCAATGTTTCCTCGGAGTTTACAAGAACGGTTCACCTAAAGCAGGGCGAGGAAAATGACAGCTTCATAGTAAGTGCTTGCTCCACTATTTCCTCATAGGTGACTTTGACTGACTTTCGGGAGCGCCCTGTCAATTGGATTCTGGTGAGTCCATCTACTGGAAATGCCCTCATTATCATTCCAGAGGAGGCTGAGGCCGTAATTCCTATCATCCGCACCATTGAATATCCGCTGGTACATCTCATATTATATGCAGCACCATTTACAAAACGAATGATGCATTTTAATAATCTCAATTACTTCTCATTCCCGAGACTCCCTGCAGAGTGGATAGCCCCATCGTGGCTTCCCTTGGAGGTGGGATTATTAGCAGGACGGTTATATTTCGACTATTCGGAATATATCCATTCACTGGGCGACTTTCATTTCCACCCCAGGTCTGCGACCAACATTGATCGCACCATCGTTCGCAATCATACGCACGAACCTGGAAGAACTGAGATCGACAAGCTTCTTGGGTTTCTCCAGGACTGGCTCCCTCTTCGTCGCTCGGGACAGGACATCTCGCAAACGCCAATGGGGTTTCTGTGTCATGGTCTACCACTGTATAGTGATCACCCTTTTTTCTCGGCGAGACAGGTACGTAGTAATAAGGATTCTCATCACAATCAGGGTGCTTCAACACATTACCGTAGTAATAGTGATGATGAGGAGTACTACGATAGTGAAGAAGAGATTGATGCAGGAATGGTTGATGGCCATGAAGATGATGAGTCAACGAGTGAGATCGATGAATAGATCGGGTTAAAGGTCGAGTAAATGGCCTGGGAAATTCAAGTTTATCGCGTCAGCTGCAGCCAAGGATGCGGTTCACGATAGTTATATTACTGGATGTATATCAATACTGTCTTCCTGACTATATTGGCTTATAGACAGGCCGGAAAAAATAACTTTGATATCCTTCCAAATTTCCTGTGTGCAACGAAACCATTCTGACAGCGATGAATGGCAGGCCCAAATAGCTAGCCGTAGCACTTCACCGGTATAATAAGTCAAGAATTCAAAATATCGCTTAGATCACCCGCCATGGTGGGGTTAGCCTTCACATATAGGAGATGGAGAGTCTCATATTTCCCAGAAGAATCGAGTCTCCAGGAAAAAAGATCAATATGGACAACATCACATGCTATGAAATTTGCCATATGTGGAATCTCTTCGAAAAAGGTTAGGTCAGGCACCCGTAGGACATAGGCCATTACAGGATAGATAGGCTGGCGACTGATTCTGATGAGAAGTAGAACATGACTCTCATTTGTTGTGGACAAGAAAGTCCCGTTCAGCAGGACAATAGGAAACCGCGCAGATAACCTCGATTGCTACGAGACCCGAGGTAAGCCTTTTTGAGAATAGAAGACTTTGATTCTTTGCAGGACAATCAACAAGACAATAGGGCTTCAGGGTTACTAAAAGTTTTCTCCAGTCACTCATTTTCCCACATGATTAGTTGGCTTCAGCCGCGTGAGGATCGAATAGATCGGAATTATTACACAGTAACTTCACTTTCCCATAAGCATTGTCGTAATTCGGAGAAAGATTGATCCATGATTCTAGTGTCTGATGTCGGATCCATACATAATGTGTACTTCTCCCTTGCTAATGGAAAAAGCCCTATGATATTGATTTAAATCGAATGAACATACGAAAGTCGTGGTTTTTCTTTTGCTCTGCCGTGGTTTACCACTAAAGAGGTGTCATTGGTCTAGAGTCACAACGGTGAGTGTGGGAAAGAACAGAAGAGCTTGAATATTCTTATCTGAGTTCTCCGAATATATATATATTTTTTTGACTACACAAGGACAGGTCAAAGTCGGTATGTGGAACACCATTCCATTCTAGTCAATACCTAACCTCCCATTAAGCTGCTTGGAATAAAGTGTGGAGGCATTTTGGGCTCTGCAGTATTGCAAGTTATTGGAAAGTAATTACATTCAAGTTGATTCAGAAATAGGAAATGGAGGACAATAAGGCTGGTGTCGATGATGCTGAACATTGGGCATGCGGTTCCCACACAACTGAATTCTTATCGTCCGCTGCTTCTGATGCCTCTCTCGAGAAGCCACAAGAAGTGAGTCTAAGCGTTACATAGAATTCTGGATATTGTGGGTTCTGACATAACCGAGACACACTATTCACGGTCCTACCGCGGACTAAGGGCCATATTTTGCGTTTGGTATTGTTTTATTTGCGTCGTTGTGTGAATTCTACTCATATTCGAAATGAAAGGGTCGCCAAAAGGCTTGAAAATTCTGGAGGAATCCTCGTCTGATTATATCTTATTTCAGGCTTAGATCAGTGCAGTCAGCTACGTTAGAAACATTTCAACAGAGCAAATCTCACCAAGCCGCTGCTCACTGAAGATAACTCGTAGAAGAGTTCCAAGGAGCCAGAATGAAATGCCGTGAGACAGGTTCGACCCCAAGACCCACCGCGTAGCTACGAGGGGGGAAATCTTGTAAGACTAGAAAATACTACAACCACAGAAATCATGATGCAATTAACTGGAACATCTTTATAGAGGTAAGTATCCCATGTAAGACTCTTAAGATATTGATTGTCAAGCTGCCTGCAGTCTTACTTCCCTATTTTATACATTATGTTGTTACGTGCCGTCTCTAGAGAGTTCCTTGATAAGTTTTCAAGAGATTCCAACAGAATCGATCTGCTGCCAGGTCTCTTGCACTTCCTGAAATATTGGTTGAGTAGTTTTTATCGGTCCTCGACTGTACCTTGGGCGGGGAGTATCATGAGCATCTCACCAAGCAGGATTTGCTTGGCCATCTGATCGAATTCATGATAAAGAGCTACCATGCCGGGATGCGCGTTTGCAATATAGTTGAGAACCGTATCAAGTTTGGAAATAGGATACTTACTATAATATTTGCTATACAGGATCGCTCAGCATTCACAGAGAACCAAGTGACGCTGAAAGTCAGGAGCTGTAGGAGACCGACATCACCTTTGCCAGTGTATCTCCACCAACGATAAGAACCCCGAGACCTAGGGCGCCAGCTGTTTGCCACCATCGGCTACCTACTCTTTTATGTTCGTGAAACTAACCCCAATACTGTTTTCGGATCTTTAGGTTATTTGAGTCCCATTAGGATGGATCCGCAAGCTTCAGCAGGTCATCAATAGACAGAGTTGCAGCTCAATGGTAACCAGGGTTTCTGAGTGTCCCTTGATCAAGACCATTCTTTTTATCCTACATTAGACACTCGAACTCGAAATGGAGCAGGGCCTGTGACACGCGAAGCAGCAATTTTTGGTCCGGTTTACGCTTTATGAGCGTGTGAACATAGCGGAAGACTCAGCACAATCTCTCTTCACTAATGGAGTTCCCTAGGATCATAAGATCAATGATATCCTCGAATTTGAGGCCCTTCCACCAAAAACACGAGTTCTGATTAAGGGTCTCGAACAAGCCCTTCTGGATCAGTCCTAGACCAAGCTCCAGGGCATGTAGATCGCCCTATGGGATCCCAGAGAGCACATCTCTAACTAACGGCGGCAAAGTCAACTTCTAGAGGCTCCCATATTTGACTAACATACCCACTGCCTGGCCTTGCCTACTTAAAGATAGCCGCTTAAGAGTGTTCCGGGTAGTGTTCGGCTTACAAACCTTGGATTTGGTTGACCTCGAGCACTGAGAATGATCACTCTTTCTGGCAAGAGGCATGGAAGGGAATGCTATATTGGATCAAAGAATAAGACCCATTATCAGTCAATATGATTGTCAGGTTGCAGGGTCTTAGAAGAAAGATTGCCTTCACTCATCAAAAGATATTCTGGGTCTGGGTATCCGACCCGGGATGGTTTTTTACTTGTGGTTTCCCGCTCCATATGATCTATAGGAGATTCAAACAGAGGGCTATCCTCAGGGTTTAAGGTGAATGCATTTTCTGCAAATATAGGACTATTATCCTGCAGCCGACCCCTTTTCCGCACTGTATTTTTTCGACCGGTCGTCGAGATCGTCAACAAATCAGGACCGACCGTATCGTTCAGAGAACTGAACACAGGAGTCAAGGCCATATGAGTATCTGATCCGTCAACTCGTTATCAATATCGCACAAAGTCCGACAACAATACAGTAACAACAGAGAAGAAGTCACCTGAATTACAGAGCGCTTCTCTGTCTCCTAATTTGGGAGGAGCAAACCCTTCGTACTTCTTTTCCACCCTAGTATATCGAACATGATCAATGAATGCGTAGACGATAGCTAAAAACATACCGACCATAATACCAAGAAATAGGAGTCCACCCATTCCTAGATTCCAACCATGGCCACTTTGGTATATAGTCAGGTAAATGGAAAATAGCATGTATAGTATGCCATAGATGACAGCCACATATAAGGATAGGAGAAATACGATTAGCTCTCAGGAAAAAAGGGCCCATGGATGAATCAATATTTTGATAATAGTGGGCCTCGTTTCAACTTTCTTTTGCCCCATATCCAATTTACTGTAGTATACCTTCCCAGTCTATTTGGATAGCATATGAGCACGCCACCAGAGAAATACAGGACTGTATGTTTCTGGGACAGTCACTGAGCCAAGAATCCAGAAAAGATTAGAAAAAATGCCTAAATATCCCATTATCCATCTCCAACCTATTGTAATTGCAAGAAAGCCTCCAACTAGTAGACCTATAACAAGTCCAAAAAACATAGCTGCCGAAAATAAGCTCATGGCAATTCCTCTTTTTATAGTAGTAAACATATTTGCGATAATTCTAGTAGCATTAGTTAGGCATGCTAATCCAGATATTCTAACCATGAATCAAAGGAGAACGAGAATCTAGGACATAAAAGATCTTACATCATTTGCTGTGAAGATAGCAAACATGCAGTATATAAGTATAAATACAATTTATCGACCACATAGTTTACTCAAGGGTGCCCAAACTAGAGGGCCTACCGCAAAACCCAAGACAAAAAAAAGACACCAAGAGTAGCAACTTAGGAATTAATATTAAAGTCCTCCTTAATCTTTATAACACCCCTAATAAATGCAGAGGAGGTGAGTAAGACCACTAATATTGCCACAGAAATTATCATTGCAATGCACCATTTCTGGCGCTTGCTAAATAAAACTGGATTTCGAGGATCATTAAGAATCCATGTGACCGCGAACAGGTCATCCTTGGTTCCCAAACTTGGAAATCGATAGTGGACGATTTCTCTCGTGACCGTATCGTAGTCGAGAAACACACAACAGAATAGAATTTTATGTTTACTTAAAGTCCTGGCGGGAATCGCATAATTATTAATCATCATTTTGTTGCAAAGAAATGTCGACTAAGCACCTATAAAAAAATATCCTTATTAATGGACTAAGATATAAGTGATTGATTAGATCTCTCTCAAAAGAAAGATGGCGTGCAATAATAAAAAAAATCTCTTTTGAGCTTGGAGATATAAAAGTATTCTTATGATAATATATATTTACATTTACCCACTAATCCAGATCACAAAATATAAAGCTGTAAGGTGTTTAACTATCCCCGGGGGTTTAACTATAACTATATAAGGGGTGCTGGCCCGTAATAGCCTGTCGGCTATTACTGTGTAGCCTTTTTGGCAGAGTGGTTTAGTGCCTAGAGGCCAGCGGCCTAAGCCCCTTACAAAAGCAAAGAGCCTATTAATAAGATCAAATTAGGTATGGTACTTTATGGAAGAAATATTTGTTTCATATACGGTCAATAATTCAATTTCAAAAACATTATCAATGAATAATATCTTTAAGACATGGGCAAGATACAGATGTTTTGTTGCGATGAGAAATATGCAATTATGATGACTAAGACCGATACACGGCTCATTGGTTAAAAATATACTGCATATTATGCTCCTTTCCCCCCTATAGCCTTAATGGATACATAATCCTATTTAATGAACGAAATTCGAGAAGGGCTAAAGGTTTGCCATGCTCGCCACTGTACCTCCGTCCATTGACTCACTATATCAAAGTCATAGCCCCCATCACCATCCTCATGTGCTATTCCCCAAAAGGCCGGTTTGACATCACCATTGAGGATGACACGTACGCGCTTTTCGCCATCCCTTCCAGAATAAGATTCTATACCAACGTGACCTAGATACGGTGCAAGCAACGCAGCTCGCCATTGTCGATCTTCGTCAACTCTGTTCAAGGCGGGTTCCCAATTCTTCTGGAAATTTATAGCGAGCAGGCAGCAGAGATACAAAATCTCTTCACGATGCGTAAAAGCAATCCGCAGAGGTAACTGGGAACCACGACTATGAGGATTGCTTAAGGCAGTCATAGCAGCTTTGAGCCAGGGTATTGCGTAAAAACCGGGCTGTGGCATGCCGTATCCTTCACTGAAATAATATTTGACATCTCTTAGATATTCGAACCCTGCCCAGTCATCTGCATCAAAGCATTCGTCGAACGGCGTCGGCCTATTCGCGACCACATCATAACAGTGGAGCAATTGCATTGCATATATATCTGTCGCTAGTAAGGGAGTCGGTGCATGCCAATCATTGTATAGTCGTTTGTAGCTAGGCAGTGTTGTGACTTGCATCAGCTTCTCGAATTCGTGGCGGCCAGCGGATTGGTCGACGGAGAAAGCTTTGTGCCATCGAAGATTATCGCACTGGTGAGAGCCGTTCTCACATTTCAACACCTTGACCTTGCTATCAACAGGAAGAAGATAGTCATCTTGTTTTCCGGTAGGACCGACTTTCTTCCCTTTTTCCTTTAGTATGACGGTGTAAACTGGACCTATATGGCGATTGAGACGTACCTAAGATACCGTTGGAAAATGCCATTGCAGAAATCTGACAGCGCATGGCCGAATCAGTCCAGATGCACAATTCAGGTTTCGAATGATGAGAAGCAGGTATTAGCCATTGGGAGTACCTGGAACGAAATGCTCTACCTAAGTCTAAACTCTGTTTGTACCCTTCGTCAGAGACCACTCCCACGTGTGCGTCAGTAATCCAACTCTTATATGAGGATAAGAAGGACAGTCTTCCTTTCACAAATGGACGACCAGAACTTTGGAGGAAGCGTAGCTTCTGTAGGAATGGCGCTATGAAGTGGGTGTAGTCATGATAAGATACCTCGATATTTCCATGACGAGAAAGGTAGACTGCTCCATAGACTTGACCGGACGATGGAGTGCGAGGTTGTTTGAAAATGTTATTGTATGGAGATATTGCAGCGAGATGTCCCCGAAGGCCTGAGACGGGGGTCTGCGACATGTATAAGTCTGACGGAACGAAAAAAATCATAAAAGGGCAATGAAGATACTGGGGCGATATTCAAACCCAGGGGGATCGAATGTCTGGCCACGAGATGCAGCTTCGCCTCGTTAAATGTTTAATACGGTCCCGGTCCCGAACCCTGCAATCTTCGACTGCGTTAAGCAGACTTATATATTATTTCGACACCTTGACACTGAGGCCTCTCACTTCACCCTCCGCGTTAGGTTTAGCTGGTCGCGCAGTAGGATCGTTAGATAGCTAGCTTCAGCCTCCTCAATCAAGCAACTATTTTCCTTGCAGCTCCGAGATATTATAATGTCCCTTACTGGCTTACCTTTCGCTCGGAATTGGGTTTGGTCCGGTGATGGGTCAGGTCAAGAAGTGGAATGGCACTTCTTGATCGGAGGGACTATAACTGCCATGGGTCGGGAACGATGAATCCATACGACTCTTTTTCGCCCTTTTCCATTTAGCGTAAGTATTAACGTGACATCATGTCGGGAACACAGAGGAAAACAGGGAACTGGCTAAATATTCACGTTGTCTCGCGTTGTGTCTCCCTTCAATCCTTCGGTAACTTAGGCAACGGGAACCGGTATATCCGGAATAGCCGCCGGATACCAAGAACTGCTTAGACAATTATGTAATTATTACCATATAATGTTAGTTTAGATGTACTGGATTTTGCTGCAAGGCACAAGCGAGATGCATCTTATCCTGGTTAGTCTAGGTACTCTAATTAAACATAATAACAGGAACTTGCTAAGTCACTGTAACATATAAAACACATAAGCCTCAAAAAGAAGCTTCATAGTTTTCATCATACTGAATTCTTTCATCAAATGTTCCCACGACAACAGTGGAGGGTGCTAGGGAGTCACAGGTGGATGGAAGCCAGGGACCTATTCAGGTATTTAACTCCATCTTGAGTGCATTGGAAAGAGAAGTTAGTTAGAGAACCAATTTTATTCGATCTTGGTGGTGTTATTCTGTATTGCATCCCAATATCTAATACCATAAGGTAAACTTGGTTAGGGTTTAGGCGGATCTTTGCACCTGCCGATACATGTAGATAAAAGATGTCTACAAATATTTAGTTTCTTTTGGCTAAAGCTTGTCTTCTGGACTTTGAGCGGAGACCCAAATAAGGAGCTTCGCCGAGACTACAGACACGGTCTACTCCCCGCGCGTCTTCCTAGTCATATGTGACAGTGTGCTATGTTGAGTGGTTATCCCAGACAGCAACATCGTTCTCATTACAATTGAAGCGAACCTAGGCATTATGGTTTTGTGTAACCAACTGTACTTTCCATTACTCCTTTTCTAACGGAGACAAGTTAGGCCAAACACCATGTAGATATAGAAATCCTCCATGCTCCCCTAAGTCGTTGATTACCTGCCATATGCGAAGATAAGGCAAATTTGAATCTCGGTATCTGCCATGGCTGCAACCGACATTCTCCTCAGCCAGGGGACTGGCTATGGCCTCCTGATCGGGATTGCTATTGCCTTTGCCCTCATTATTCTCGCCGCAGTACGCATCCAGAGACGCTACTTGGAGGCAACCCATTCAGAAATATTCGTATGGAATTCAGGACGTACGGTCTAGGCATGTAATCTGACCTTTGGGGTTATTCTAAATTTATGGTTGCCAACCGATCAGTTGGTATAGGTCTAACTGCGTCTGCCGTGTTTTCAAGTTGGATGTGGATCGATCAAACTGTGTATTCCTATACATACACCTATTGGATGCAAGCGCGCTCAGCTGCCAGATTACCCTGATGGCCTTTATGGGTATCATCGCCAAGCTGAGGGTATCGTATTCCAATGCATCCATGGAGTTCATACGGAAACGTAGGCCATGCGGTCTTCATTGTTCTCAATCTAATAAATAACTTCTTCGGATGCTCATCTATGATTTTGGCGGGTATGCTACTCTTTCAGGAATCACGTATCCTTCAGAGCTGTTACCCCCGAAATGTTCGATACTGATTGTGTCTGGGAATACAGGTATGCATCCTGTAGCAGCAGCATTCCTGATTTCATTGTGAGTCAAGTCGGCAAGTATTCGCGTAACTTGATCTCCTTCGCTGAACTCCAATCGCTCATTCTGTACAGCGCAGTAGGTGGTCTGAAAGCGACTTTCTTGGCGGATTTTTGTCATACGACCGTTGCTCTCGTCCTCCTAATATTTTTCACGTTATCTGACAAACGAACATGTTGGGGGCATCGGAGGTCTTTACGACAAAGTGAAAGCACTCGATATCCACATTGATGGGAACTACAAAGGCTCACTTCTGACCTTCAAGTCTCATAACGCAATTATCTGGGGTATTTTTTTGCGAATCGGAAATCTTGCGTTGGTGGCTATGGCGCGGCACCAATCTTCCCGGGTATCTCAATTATGCTCGCGCCGACACTCCCATTTCTCTCTCCATCGTCCTCAGTAATCAGATGAGGTATTATGAAACAAGATAGCTCCTTGGCAAGGCGTGTTGTCGCTGGGTAAGGTGCCGGAAAATTATAGCGCAATTTTCCGAACCAGGCAACCTGATGCACTTGCTTGCAGTATGCTGGTTCGGCCCTGTTAGCTGTCGTTTCTTCCAGCGAAAAGTGTTATATACCCAATAGAGTCCAGCAATATTATAGCGGGACTGGGAAAGTATTGAGACATTTTATATGCCCTAAAATAGTTACATAGCAGTCGATTTCCAATTTGCTTCCCCAATGCCCCCATAGTTTCAACAGAAAACGTTATAGCCCTCTATGAGGATTCTGAGAAGTAGGTGTAATAGGATCTAGCATGCTGGTAACATACACAGAAGGAGGACGATGTACCTGTACGTTCTATGGCTCAAAAAGTAGTGACTTTCGCTCTCCATAAAGGCGAGATAATCCTGATACTTTTCCGACGTGGGCGAATTGGCTACTCGATAACCGCCAACGCACTTGATGGCGGTGTCAATCTCATTTGTTTCAGGGTCACTGACCTGAGCGAATAAGAAATATCACTCTTACTGGCGCAAAGGGCATCAGGCTGCAACGATCTGCCCCGCTCCTGTCGTCCTATATTAACTGGAGTGGTATCCGTTGGCATCCGTCGCGGTTACATGAATCGAGAGTAAATATCAGGAAGCACCACAAGCTAGGCAATTTGCACATATTTTGATAGAAAAATGCGGCCTCCCATTATGACAACCTTCTTAACTCCAGCGCCACGACTCTGGCCTTGCGCCCTATCATCATTTCCCCTCCCCTCCCCTTCAAAAAGACCAGCGGACCAGCGGATCTTCCAGGCATCAACTACTTCCACTCCAGATGCAAAAGAGATCCTCCAAGATATCCTATCAGCACTTAAAAGACAGCGCGGCCGCTGCAAGCAGGATATTTGGACAACCATCATTGTTGGGGGGAAGAAGCTCATCATCCGCGACCTATGTGCCAAGATCGCCTCGTATGTCAAAAGGTTCATGGAAATTATTGATGTTGCTGTTTAATATGGCTTTGTCTATGGTGTGTTTTTGTGGGAAGGGGTGCGTTTCTTGTTGCAATTGAGCTTCTCGGTTTTTTGAAGCCTTTGGCGCTATTGTTGAGGGGTTAGATAAGGCAACGGAATTGATACCCCGATGCGGCATTCTTGAGGCCCTGGTTCTCCAGCATAGTGGAGCGACTGATGTCAGGATGGTATTGGAAAAGGAGACGCTCAAGCTGTATTCGATTATTCTGGGGTTTCTTCGCAAGGCTAAGAAGCATCATGATGGGTCGCGCTTCAGTAGGTCAACTGGGAAGACTGGAGTTGGAATTAGGGAAACTCCAGTCCGCTCCCTTTGGAAGATAACCCCCCGGGAAATGGGCAGATCGATGCTCTCGTCACCAGCGATTCTAACGCACCTAGTCTTGCCCGGACCTGACCTTATCGGGATAGGATTTGGATCCATCGCAATCAGGCGGTTGTTTACGTGTTCCCCAGATACGCACGGATTACGATGCCAAGCGATCTAAGAACCATGGTTCCAAGTATAGTTTATTTATATATTCCAGATGAGCGTGAGCAATCCATAAGCCAGCGAGCCAATTGGACTTTTTGAGTCCTCTATGAACCGATTATGGTTTTCAATTTTTGGTACATTATTTCCTGCTAAGCTATAATATATCTTTCCAGGAAAGAAGGGGTGACTCGGATTCTTGATTCATTGGAATGTCACTTCATTCAATTCCTCACAAATTCCGCGTTGCCATTTGCCTTAATTGTGCCTAGGCCATCTGGCCCAGAGAGATTGCTTATCATCGGTGGACGGAGGACCATGTGAAAGATCATCAGACTGCTAGAAAAGATAAGGAGATAATATAACAGTCACCACACTCGCCAGATCTGAACGCGATTGAATACGTGTGGTTTCCATTGAAAGTAGTGTATCAACGAAGTCGATCCTACTATCGAATCTCCCCATGTAGCAAATGAGACAGCCGAAAAGATCCTGCAACAGGCGCCAGTGGTACGTCCGGTGCGCTGTCAGGTATGTGGTCTTTACTTAGTTAGCCTTAGGCATGGATATTTTGAAGTAGTCAACTTTCTTCTGGACAACAAGTAGAGGGTGGTTCTGTCACGTGACCCTAGGTGCGCTTTAGTCTCGACTGCGTAGTACCTCTTCTACAGTGGTGAAGTATTCGCCTTACATCAGGTCCACCAAATGCAGGCTTGATGCAGTATGGGAGGAAGAGGCAGGTGTCAGGGTTATTAGATAATCAGAATAGTCCAGGGAGAAACATCATTTTCCATTAGATATTGATTTTATTGGAGACCTCGTGGGGTCAAGAGCAATGTATAGACTAGTGTGCTTTAGCCACGTTCCGGTAGTATACCGGTGCATCAGATGGATCTGTACACACTCCATCAATCGGGGGGCAGTTTGTCTGTACATTATGACTCTAATTCTACATACAGAGCGATGGAGGGGGGGAAAGACATGCCTTAACTGCGTGATATGTGACAATATTTCCCACGTAGGCGCGCAACTGAGTCCATGATATTGGGAGTCTATGTTATGTAGGTTACGTGAGACAACTCCAATGAAATATAACCCTTTAATTTGAATGCCACAGGGGCCAGTACCGATCGCAGCAAAACTATTGACGCAGCTTAAGCAGATAGAAGAATATCTGCTATAATGTATTATTTTAAAGGCTTATCTCGATTGGTTCTGTGTACTTATTCAATTTCGTGCTTAATATGGCGGGTCCTAGTTGATTGCAATAAATGTACTAATACGCACCTTGTGAAAGTCTGTTTGAGCTTGATAAATCAAGGGTCTGCGCGATCTTGTATGTTGCAACATAACCCGATATTTGAATAAGCTTCAATTTAACCTTATAGATATGGAGTTAACTCCCTTATGCATCTAATATTGGCAGAAATAGGCTCTAGAGCTTGTCATGGCATAGTTGGTGGTGGTTTGAAAATAATAGGGTGGTGACGCGGGTAAAACGCGCGGGCGCACTAGTTTCAAACTTTCGCAGGTAGGTGTATATACATCAAATCATTGAATTCTGCTGAAACTGGAAGACAATGTGAAGTGTCAGGTTTATAATAAAAAACTATTTATCCTCTGTAATCTCTTCGACGTGCCATTTAGCCCTTTCAGCTTTCCGTGCCAGCCATTCCTTATGGATCATCACCATAAGGATACCGCAGCCGACAATGAAGACGATCACAAACACAAGAATAACCCCCGGCTGACTCTGCGCCCAACGGCTTCGTTTCAGGATTTTGCGGATATCATCACTCGTTGGCCGGGGTTGTGAGATTGGAATGGTAGCCATCAGTGTCTGTTAATGCTAGGTCTAGTCACACACAGGTTAGTTAACCAACTTTCGTGTTTTGTCTTTCGTGAAGGCAGGGGTGGGATTTGGATAGTGATACTTTACTTATGGGAGAGGAATATGGGCCCGAAAATCCGTATATGGATTACCCAAAGTCTCATGTCATGGATTTAGGACACTGCAGGATTTCTAAGGATATAAGGAAAGATGTTGCTCCACGCTCGGTAGGTATATAATAATAGGTTCAATAGCAACCGTAGGACTTAGAATGATATATCGGATCTTGCAGTATTAGAGTCTAAAATTATGCGAGAGATCAAGATTATTAATAAAGATACCAAAGCATATTATAACGAGGACGGTCCGGACGGGCTGGTTGTTCTTTGTCAACCTGTCATTGTCCTGTCGTAATGGTGACGCCAGAGCAGTGAACGGTGTAAATAGCAGTGGGTTATTCAGACACGAGAATCAGTGTCCGTTGATACAAGCTGTGGTCCTCAGTGGTCTCTAGTTATAATAGAGTATATAGTTGAAACCGGAAGCGGTGGCGGATATGGCGGAAGTACCATATAGTTTCCTGAACTCTAACGAGTATACATCTGCAGGGACCCACTCAAACTTCTCTTTATTTCTCCTGGCCTTTCTTGAGTACAACGTCATATTTCAGGATTTTGATCCAGGCCATGGTTGCGAAATATCCGGCCAATACCATCATTGGCTCAAACAACGGGTGGCCGTCGGTTATTGTAATTCCAACTTGGCCATACGACTGTTGAGCTTGCAGATCCTAGGATTCATTATTTAAGCATCTTGGTTGCCTCTTTTGGTTTCATTTAGTTACTGAGCGATCAAGTTGGAATAACACACTGAAGTCGCCTTAGAAGTGTTAATTCTTTTGCTTCCTATTACGCACTAGCCGCAGGATGTCCCGAGGCGGTGTCGATGGTGACAAGAGTCGCGATGTTGAACACGACGCAGCAGACAGGCGTTCATCACGCATCTACAGCAAGGACGGGGAGAAACTAGACGAGTTTACTAGACTCGTCAAGTATGTGTCAACTTATCGAGAGAAGGATCTTAATGGTCCAGAAGAGGGAGAGGTGCGAACCCGCCGCATCTGGTACGCTCCTTGGCGACAGAAGAGATTTCGTTGGAGATACGTTGGAAGCACACCTACCTTTCCAGAAGAATGGCTTCTCACCGATATTCGTCAAGGCCTCTCTGGATCTGACGTGTCTATGAGGCGGAATGTCGTTGGTTATAATGAACTAGCTGCGGAGAAGGAGAATCCGTTCGCTAAATTCCTCTCTTATTTTCAAGGGCCCATCTTATATGGTAGGATCTGTCTTATAACCAACTCCTCTCCATTATCCAGGGCAATTCTAACCTCCTATAGTGATGGAGCTCGCGGTCTTGCTCGCTGCAGGACTAGAGGACTGGATAGACTTCGGTGTTATCATTGGCATTCTGTGCCTGAACGCTGTGGTGGGCTGGTATCAGGAGAAGCGAGCTGCTGATGTTGTTGCCGCACTCAAAGCCGATATTGCTATGCGAGCTATAGTAGTTCGTGACGGAGAGGAAGTTGATACTTACGCGCGTGAACTTGTTCCCGGAGACGTGGTAAGTCAAAATTCGAGTTCCACTCCTTTCATGGGTTGAACTAGGATACCGTACTAAGTAAATTACCAGATCATAATCGATGAAGGTCAGACAATTCCCGCAGATGCTCAGATCATTTGCGCCTACGATGACCCCGAAAATGGATGGAATCTATATAAAAGGCTTATGGAGGAGGGGATACTGTCAGCCGGAGCAGCTGATCAGTCGGAGAATAAAGACGACAGTGATCATGACGAAGCAGATCAGCGAGGACACTCAGTCGTGGCTTGTGACCATTCAGCTATAACTGGCGAATCTCTCGCTGTTGATCGCTACGTGGGCGACACGGTTTTCTACACCACCGGATGCAAGCGTGGTAAAGCCTATGCAGTGGTCCAGTCGATCGGGCAGAGGACCTTCGTTGGTCGGACCGCTGCCATGGTTCAGAATGCGAAGGACACCGGCCATTTTAAAATGGTCATGGATAGTATTGGTACAGCTCTACTAGTCATCGTAATGGCATGGATCCTAGCTATGTGGATTGGCGGGTTCTATCGAAATATCCCTATTGCCTCGCCCAAAGAACAAACCCTTCTCTTTTACACCCTCGAATTATTGATCATCGGAGTTCCGGTCGGCCTTCCAGTCGTTACGACCACGACATTAGCTGTTGGAGCAGCGTATCTCGCCAAGAAGAAAGCTATTGTACAGAAGCTCACCGCCATTGAGTCACTTTCGGTATGTATTGATATATCCTTTGTTCTCCATATATGTCGGAAACTCTGTTCTAACAAAAACTTAGGGTGTTGATGTTTTATGTTCCGATAAGACTGGAACTCTCACAGCAAATCGACTCAGCATCCGAGAACCATTTGTGGCAGAGGAGGTCGATGTGAACTGGCTGTTTGCCGTGGCAGCACTAGCATCATCCCATAATGTTGACACCCTTGATCCCATTGATAAGGTCACTATTCTATCACTCAGACAGTACCCCAAGGCAAAAGAGATTCTTCAGCAAGGTTGGAAAATGGAAGAATTTCGTCCTTTTGATCCGGTTTCGAAGCGGATTGTGTCAGTTGCAACTTGCAACGGAGTGAGATATACATGCACTAAAGGTGCGCCGAAGGCTGTTCTACAGCTCACCAATTGCTCAGAAAGCACTGCGAAAATATATAAAGAAAAAGTCACAGAGTTTGCTAGCCGCGGCTTTCGTTCCTTAGGGGTTGCTGTTCAAAAGGAAGGCGAAGATTGGACTCTCCTAGGCATGCTTCCAATGTTTGACCCCCCTCGGGAGGATACCGCCCAAACAATTGCTGAAGCACAAAAGCTTGGGATTCAAGTTAAAATGCTTACGGGTGATGCTATTGCTATTGCAAAAGAGACCTGTAAAATGCTGGCCCTAGGTACCAGGGTGTTCAACTCTGAGAAGCTTATCAGTGGCGGTCTAAGTGGTGCGATGGCCGGTGAATTGGTTGAAAAAGCCGACGGATTTGCTGAGGTTTTCCCTGAACACAAATACCAAGTTGTTGAAATACTCCAAGATCGTGGCCATCTCACTGCGATGACTGGAGATGGGGTAAACGATGCGCCTTCCCTGAAAAAAGCCGATTGCGGTATTGCAGTTGAGGGAGCGTCCGAGGCTGCACAATCTGCTGCAGATATTGTTTTTTTAGAGCCAGGATTATCGACAATTATTGACTCTATCAAAGTCGCTCGGCAGATTTTCCATCGAATGAAGGCATATATCCAATATAGGATAGCACTCTGCCTTCATTTGGAAATTTATCTTGTCACAAGTATGATTATTTTGAATGAGAGTATCCGGGCTGATTTGATCGTTTTTCTTGCGCTTTTTGCTGATTTGGCTACTGTTGCTATTGCATATGACCAGGCATCTTATGAGCTCAGACCGGTTGAATGGCAGCTGCCAAAGATCTGGATTATCTCTATTATACTTGGCACCTTACTTGCAGCAGCAACATGGGTTATTCGTGGGACTATGTTTCTCCCGGATGGCGGCATTATTCAGAACTGGGGCTCCATCGAAGAGGTCATTTTCCTCGAGGTTGCACTAACAGAAAATTGGCTAATATTTATCACCAGAGGAGGTGATACCTGGCCGTCGCTACAGTTGGTTGGCGCAATATTCGGTGTTGATGCCTTAGCCACAATATTTTGTTTGTTTGGCTGGCTATCTGATAGAGACATGGTCACGGACCCATATGACCAGTTTCTTAATACTCCAAAGGAAACACAAAATGGGTGGACGGATATTGTGACGGTTGTCCGGATCTGGGGATATGCCATTGGAGTCACCATTGTCATCGCGCTGATATACTATGCTCTGAACAAGATTCGGTGGCTTGACGAACTGGGTCGAAGTAAGCGGAGTAAAGGAGACATCCAGATTGGGACGGTTCTTAGCCATCTCGCTCAAATATCTGTTCAGTACGAGAAGGAAGGCAAAAGCGGAGGCGGTCGTTTCTTTCTCTCCTCTAGCAAGGAAGAGGATGACATTGAATGAATGCTAGGTGTGCGTTTATTTGCGGAGGAACCTCAATTCGCGAAAAGCAATTACTAGTTTGCGCGTTAAAGTGCCCATCGAGTGGTCTCTTTCGTCAAAGTTGAGCACCATTTGAGGTACAATGTTGATTGCTTGAGTTGTCAGCAGCAGGAGCTTACCTGTGCGAGGTATCGAATGCCGTTAGTGAGCTTGATTAACGGAAGCTACTAGATCCTAGTGATTTAATCGCTTTGTCTAACCAGCGGTTAAACATGGGTCAAATCTCCCTTGGATTTGAAGTCTTAAAGCAAGCAGTTCAGATAGTTAAATACCATTTCTGCGCTCTCGCGAATGAAAAGATTGAACATTTAGTCACCTTAATTCGTTTAGTTTGGCAAATGCTCGGAAGTCTAAGCCGCGACGGTAAAGATCATTCCACTAAAATTGAGATTAAGAACATTGGCCGTATAAAATAATCCCTGCACGACGAATAAGTTTTACGGGCTCAAACTAAGAAATACAAAGCTAAATTTAGCCTCACTTATGCTCTTATACCGTAAGGTTGGTTTGCCCCTTTAAGGGATGGTCTTGCGCTACGCCATCCTGTCGCCGCCTCGATTTCCACGACCTCCGCCAGGGAAGGCTTCACTTCTATTTGATAGCGTCACCTTTGTGACTGGGCCCCATGATACTCATACGAAAGTCTAGGGCCCCGACTCGACTCTCAAGTGGTATACCTAAACGTTACATTTTCCTTGTCTGTCAGATCTAGGAAATCTGCTGAATGCTCATCAATAGCATCGTCAGACATAGATGAGTGCACTTTTTCTTTTTGCACATTCTGCACCCTGCACGCTACACCGTAAGCAAGAGCAAGAACTATACACATTGCGTAGCACAGCAGCATCGCGACTGTTGCTCCGATATACTTCGGCGCTTGGTCTTCGAGGAACGTCTGGGGTCCTATAGTACATACAATCAGAACAGTTTCTATCTGCATGAAAAGAATACTCACCGATAATATTACCTACAGCATATGCAACATAGTCCATGGCGTTGACGGTTGTCTTCTTTGTATGACCTGCTGTGTTTGCTTGGAACATGGCAAGGCCACAGACGTATGGCGCCCAATAGACGTATAGCATATAAAGTCCAACTAGTTGGCCAGCTGCATTGCTTCGTGGGAGGACTTATTTTATGCCTGTTAGCATGATTCTACTCTGAGATTACTTCACTATGGGAGCGTGCTGAGTCAATAAACGTACCATAAACGACGATAGTTCCAATTAAGGGAATAATCAGACTTGAGACCGTCACAAAAGAGCGGTATTTCCGTGTTCGTCCTGCGAAGTAGCTAAAGAAAATCCCACTGACAGTGGATATGACACCTGGGCTCATAAGTTTGTGCTCAAACGGAACGAGCAATAGAACTTACCCGTCGGGATAGTCATCAGAGAAGAGTTTAAAGCGCTGAATCCAAGGCTATTGATGATTATCGTACTGAACTAGAGCTGTGTCAGTTGTTTCCATGTCATAATAATGAACTACGTCTCAACATACCGCAATGAGACCCCCGTTTGGAATATTAACGGAAATGAAGAAGAACCACAGAATCCAATTCTTCCAGTCCGTAACGGCCTCGTATGCTTGAGACCACTTCCATGTCTTGTTTTCCATCCCTAGTTTTTCGTCTCGCAGTCTCACCACTGCCACCACCTTTTCCCTTTCTGAGAGCCACTTAGCATCTGCAGGGCTGTCGGGAAGAACGAAGAACATAAACGCGCCGTACAGCACGGTGAATGCACCAACGGAAAGGAATATGTACTTCCACACCGCAATTGCGCTATGCTTAAGGTGTCCGAATCCAAATGAGATCAGTCCATTTCCAACAGATGAAGTTACCGAACATATCATGGCGTTTCTGACCGGTTGCTCAGACTTCTTCCACCACATAGTGGCTATGATGATCATTGCCGGAAGATCGCAACATTGAAACAGGCCCAGAAAAAAGCGACAAATTAGTATTCCTGCTGGATTAGTACATGCTGCATGGCACATTTCTACCACTCCCCAGAGGAAAATGTTCACGGCCAAATACTTTCCAGTGGGAAGACGTTGCAGAAGCCATAGTGTCGGAAATATCCCAATGAGGAATGCTGATCTATATTAGTACCGGGTGCAGAACTGACGCTGTATCGCAACCATACCAATGTACATAATGGATCCCACCCAGCTATATTGATAGCCAGTCAATCCAAGGTCTTCTTTAAGTCCATATATAGCGGCAGTTCCGACCCTAACCATCAATTACCAAAATGCGATTTTCATAAGTAGGCCAAGTTCAGATCCAACACTCACACAACTTTATCCCAGCCCGATAACTGGTAACAAACGAACAGCATTGGAATCATATGCCAATCGATCTTCCGTCTCACAGCTTGCATTTCTTCTTCAGTAACAGGTTTTTCATCTCGTGCTGCAGCTAATATTTTTGCTGCGACATCGATATCGCGATCATTTTGGTTGACAAAACCACCGTTTGGATGAGAATCAAAGGGGCCAACAGTTGGCGTAACATCCTTCGTGTCCTGCATGGGAGCCATCACCCAGGAGCGAGCAACGAACAAGAAGGTTTCTATATCCAATTACACGAGTTTAGACCTTCGAAATCGTGTATATTCGAATTGTACGGCAATGCACCCGCAGTGGCATCGTTCTAGATAAAACGATTTCCATAACATCATGTTTTGTAGGTCCGTGACCAATATCGGTTATAACCGATCGCATGCGCTGGGATGCTGTCAAGATAAGTGCGGAGATATCCTTGTCCCTATCAGCATTTTCCAATCGGGGTTAGCATGTGTATGTATCTCAGGCGGGCGTCTGCTCATCGTAGTCCAAACAAGCTCGGCGTGGTTTTGGGCTGGTCGGCAAATGCCGCACCCTCCGATATGATCGGAGGGAAGTCCGCTCTGTATTACATTCCTATCGCCGACTTTTATAGAATGTTCAAAATAATTGTGGACTTACTGCGAGCCCTGAGAGCCGCCGGAGTAATATTATTCTTTTCGGAGATGAGCTGAAATAAAGATAGGATATCACAAGTCACGTCTTCTAGTAACAGCCCAAGATATAAACGGTATTGGCTCGCTCCAAGTTGTCCTATAAAACAGAGTGCCCATATTCTCAAAACGACGTGCTGGAAATCATGCCGCATATTGCAGGAGCCAACCAGTCTAAGCTTCGTATCTACATAGGTGACATTTACCCCATTAATACAAGCTTTCAAGAACTGCCAAGAGCCTTTCTGACGAATCATAATTCCTATTCATAGATCGAGGTGGCACATTTTGTGACTGCATAGGAATCATTCCTGGAAAAGAGGATATAGTTGTCAAACTCCTTTCTGTTGACCCTACGAACTACGATGACGCCCCCACGGAGGGAATTCGTCGAATTCTAGAGATCGCGACGGGTGAATGTATCCCTCGGGGCTGCAAAGTCGATACTTCTAAGATAGGTCAGTGCTGGTTCCTACGATAGATACATTTTATCTAACAATGAACTCACAGATTCTATTCGCATGGGGACAACTGTGGCAACAAACGCTCTGCTAGAGCGGAAGGGAGAAAGAAGTGCTCTGTTAATCACGAAAGGTTTCGGTGAATTGCTCAAAATCGGACACCAAACGCGCCCTAAGCTCTTTGATCTCGATATCAAAAAGCCTGATGTATTATACGCCAAGAGTATTGAGATCGATGAGCGGGTTACTATTGACGTCCCTCTGGCAGAAGATAAGCACGCAGGTACCACCGCACGTGGGCTCAGTGGAGACGTGGTGAGGATCCTCAAACCTCTCGGTAAGTTTATACGTTTCTATCTTCCGGATAGATAGTAACTGATTTTTCATATATAAAGACGAAACGGAAGTAACACGCTCTCTTCTTGAATTGTATAATGAAGACTTCCGATCAATCTCTGTGTGCCTTGCACATTCTTATACTTACCCGCAGCATGAGCTACGTATTGCAGAGATTGCCAAGGAGATCGGGTTTACACACATCTCTCTTTCATCCCAGGTCGCACCTATGATCCGACTCGTGCCCCGAGGCATGTCAGCAACGGCTGACGCGTATCTTACACCAACTGTCAAGCGGTATATCGATGGCTTCACCAAAGGGTTTGAAGGAGGCTTCCAGCAACAGGCAGAGACGAAGTGCCAATTCATGCAATCTGACGGAGGCCTCGCAGACTTCAGAAGATTCTCAGGGCTACGTGCTATACTGTCTGGTCCGGCAGGCGGAGTTGTCGGCTATGCGAAAACAAGCTATGACCCAGAAGATGGAACGCCTGTCATCGGAATTGATATGGGCGGCACTAGCACAGATGTCTCCCGATACGCAGGACAGCTAGAGCATGTTTTCGAAACAACAACGGCCGGTGTTACAATTCAGTCTCCCCAGCTCGACATCAACACCGTAGCTGCTGGTGGAGGCTCGATCTTGTTTTGGAGAAATGGACTTCTCAAAGTCGGTCCAGACAGTGCAGGAGCTCATCCAGGTCCAGCGTGCTATCGCAAGGGTGGCTCACTAACTATTACAGATGCCAATCTCTTTCTCGGGAGACTACTACCAGAATACTTTCCGAAGATATTCGGTCCGGACGAAAATCAGCCTCTTGATTATGATATCGTCGCAAAGCAGTTCCAGTCTCTCACAGACGAAATAAATCATGAAACTGGCAAGCATTTTACGCCAGAAGAAGTAGCGGCAGGGTATGAATAATATCCATCCCATCCCGTCAGAAATTTCCGATCTCTAATGAACCTCAGGTTCCTCGAAGTCGCAAACGAAGGAATGTGTCGTCCCATTCGTTCCCTGACTGAGGGAAGAGGCTATGATGCGCGCAGTCACCGCTTAGCGGTGTTTGGAGGTGCGGGAGGCCAACATGCATGTTCCATAGCACGGAATCTGGGTATTAATAGTGTGGTTGTCCACAAATATTCGTCCATTCTGTCTGCCTACGGTATGGCATTGGCGGAAGTTGTGCACGAAGGCCTCGAGCCAATTTCCGAAATATACTCCGCAGAAACTCTACCGAATATCCGAGAGCGACTCGATAATTTGCAAGAGAAGGCCCAGAAAGAGCTGCAGGAGCAGGGGTTTGACAAACCATCCCTCCGATATGAAAGATATCTCAACATGCGTTACCAGGGTACCGATACATCTCTGATGATCATGGAGCCAGAGAATGGTGATTTCGAACAATCTTTCCTCGCAAGTCATCTGAGGGAGTTCACTTTCACTGTACCCGGAAGGCCTATCCTTATCGATGACCTTAGAGTGAGAGGCATCGCGAATGACGGTACTTCGATTGAGAACGTGCACTTCATTAAGCAACTACGGGCAGCAAAGGGACATCCAAAGATCGCAAGCGCTGCAGATGCAGCAAGCAGAGCAAAGGTTTATTTCGAGGAAACAGGGTGGGTTGAGAGCCCAGTATATACGCTTGATAAGCTGTCAAATGGGATGTCTATTGCAGTTAGTAAAGACCACGGCTTCATAACGTTGAACTTGACATCTACTAACACAAAGGTCCAAATTTAGGGTCCTGCGGCAATACTCGACAAAACGCAGACAATCATAATCCTACCTGGTGCCACCGCTACTACCCTTGACCAACACGTAGTGATTGATGTTGGTGTACCTGCCCCTAAAGAGCTCCCCGCCGATACCATAGATCCAGTGCAACTCTCGGTTTTCGGCCATCGCTTCATGAGTATCGCAGAGCAGATGGGCAGAACGCTACAAAAGACGAGCGTCAGTCTTAATATCAAGGAACGTTTAGACTTCAGTTGTGCTATCTTCGGGCCTGACGGAGGCCTTGTTGCGAACGCGCCTCACGTTCCCGTGCATCTGGGTAGTATGCAGAATGCAGTTAAATATCAACACGAGACCAACCTGGGAAAGCTGAAACCCGGGGACGTCCTAGTGACAAATCATCCTGGTACGTATTTTTGTATAGAAATCTAGCAAGCTCATTGACTCTAACTGAACGGGTTATAGAAGCTGGCGGGACGCACCTTCCAGATATAACAGTGGTCTCTCCCGTGTTCGATGATAAAGGGGAAGAGATCATATTCTACACGGCCTCTCGGGGACATCATCGAGACATTGGTGGCTTAGGTGGCATATCTGGAAATCCCAATTGCACTTTCCTGGAGCAGGAAGGCGCGCTAATAAAGTCATTTAAACTCGCCTCAGAGGGGAGGTTTGATGAAGAAGGTATTTACATTCCATCTCTTTATCCTGACATCCGGTACTAATCATTGTAGGGATCACAAAAATATTGGTTCATGATCCGGCTCAATACGAAGGTTGCGTTGGATCCAACAGCATAAACGACAATCTTTCAGACTTGAAGGCGCAAATTGCAGCAAACCAGCGCGGCTCGCTTCTCATTCAGGAGCTTTTCGCAGCATATGGAACAAAGGTTGTACAGTCCTACATGGCAGCTATCCAGCGCACTGCCGAGCTCGCTGTCCGACGTTACTTGAAGAAGGTTGCAATGTCACATCCACACCCTCTGAAGGCAGTAGATTATCTTGACGATGGGACAGAGATTCATCTTGAAGTCCGAATCGATGCTGCTAATGGGAGCGCAGATTTTGATTTCACGGGGACAGGCCCAGAGACATATGGAAATCGCAATGCGCCTTCCAGTCTGGTATACTCAGCGATCATCTACGTCCTGAGGGCAATGATAAACGAGGAGATTCCACTGAATCAAGGATGCCTCCAGCCGGTAAATATCATCATACCAGAGAACACAGTCCTGTCACCATCCTCCGGGGCTGCAGTTTACACTGGTAACTCTCTGACGAGCCAGAGGTTGACGGACGTTGTTTTCAAGGCTTTCAAAACATGTGCTGCCAGCCAAGGGTGCATGAACAGTGTTCAGATATACGGAGGCGAGAAAGCTAAACCTGGGGAGCCTTTTGCTGGCTTCACGTTTATGTATGGAGAGACATTATGCGGAGGCAGTGGCGCGGGGCCGACCTGGCGTGGCGTCTCAGGTGTACACACGGTATGTAACCGCCAATTTCTTCTTAGTTCCGGGCTGATATATTATGAAGAATATGACCAATACACGTGTCAGTGACTGTGAGATCCTGGAGAAACGATATCCTGTCCTGGTGAAACAATTTTCGCTGAGACCCGAATCTGGTGGAGAGGGCCTGCACCCAGGCGGCAATGGAGCCATTCGTGGATTCGAAGCTCGAGCCCCAATTACATTCTCCTTGAGCACTGAAAGACGTGTTCACCGACCATATGGAATGGCCGGTGGTGGTCCTGGGAAGAGCGGAAGGAATCTGGCTTTACTGAAGCTGCCTGATGGGAGAGATAGGTGGGTTAACGTTGGGGGAAAGGGTATCATCAAGTTACGCCGCGGAGAGCAATTGTTCGTCCACACTCCTGGTGGCGGGGCTTGGGGTGCTCTTCCAGATGCTGGTACATCCGATGGAAGAAATGGCCATGATGAAAGTGTAAAGAATGGAGAAGGACAATACTGGAGAGGAATGGGCAGTCTTCATAATTTCGCAGCCACACAAAACGCAGGCTGATACCTCTCACAAGTCATCTTAATTCGAACAGCTGAAAGGTAATCTGAATTATATAATTTTTTATCTGCACTGCAGTTTCGTTTCGCTTCGCTCGGTCGTTATATAGCCTGTTTGCGTTCTGGTATACAATAACGTCATAGCATAAATATACCATCAACCTAAATGCACATCAAAAGGAGTGGAAGTACCGCAAATGGTAGAGACCTCCGTTTATGCCGGAGATCCTGTTTACATTCTGCTGTCATATTTCACACAAAGTGATATGTATGTACATACATACATACCAAACTGTACTGTTGTACTGCATATCCACCGTTCACCCCTCTCGATCTATTTAAAGTTTAACCATTACCCCTCCAAGATCACTCACGGGGCCTCGCTAATTATCATAACGACTTGGCATAGCCACGAGATATACTGAGTATGTAATTATAATCTATACCAGCAAGTCAGGTCCTCATAAAGACATCTGGTCTCCGATCTCGGCATCAGATAACACTGTATCGGGCATTCACGGCCATTTAAGCTCCTTAACCTTGCGTCTAAAAGAGGGGAGAGAATACTTACAATCGTACAATTCGCTGGATTACTTCCCCGCAGGTAATACATGCAGTATCCAGTTACGTAGGTGTCTAATTTCGTCCATCTATCTGTCTTCTCCAACATTACTGCCCCTCTTCTCATCTTAGCAGTTCTCCGTACTGCGTCGGATCAGGAGGCTGGAACGGTGGATGGATCGACAGGTGGGGAGTTCGCAGCGAGAGAGCCCACCGGAGCTGACGCGGATATGGCTGATTGGGTCTAGATAACACTGGAGGCTGTGATTCACATTCTGCTGATAGCCGATAATAGTCGATAGTCGATCCGATAGTCTGCTTACTTACTGTCCAGCTGATTATCCGAGACCAGAAGCTGATCAGCCGACTTGATTGATCGCTCAACTCTTGATGCGCAGTAGACAGGGGTTATTTAATTCTCAATCGTCGATAGAGCACAGAGTACCTGAGATTGTATGCACCTGCATAGCTGCAGGTGTTGTCCAAGCTCGCCTTATCCGCGCCCGGAGTACCTGATAAGATAGGTAGCTATGAGAGCTCTCCGCAGCGGCTGAGCTGTCCAAACACGGAAATACGAGCTACAGCGAAACAGACTACAACAACAGTGATGATATAGATCGATCAGTCAAATGCTGTTACCTAGACTCATTCTAGCTCGGCCACTCCAGGGCTCGAAAGCGACAACATGAAAATGCTAACCTCCCAGTCTGTCCCAAAACTAATACGGTCCGTTCTAGATCACCCCTCAAATAGTAGAGTAGGCAAAAGAGCACACGTGTCAACTTAATGCTAGAACCGAAAGCAACACATACAGAGGACGATTCAACCAAGGAACCGAGCGTTGGGAAGGTCAAATGGTGAAAACAAAACAAAATATGGATAACCTGCGCCGCGTGTCTATTCTGCTACCATTCCCGTGCAACCAGCACCTATATAGTGCCCGATCGTGATAAGCTTAAGAATCATGAGTTTACACAACGACAGCGTCCTTGATCTCGCTGTAGATGGCACCGAGCTCCTCAGTGAACTTCTCGGCCTTGTCCATGATACCGGTAAGCTTCTCCTCGAAGGTAGCGACCTTGTATCCACCCTTGGAGACGATCTCGCTGTAGTTGGCAGAGCCACCACCGTTCCAGGCGAGGACCTGTGAAGAGTTGTTAGCAACAAGCATAACGTAGGAGGCAGGGAATGATTTCAACTTACGTTGGCAGTGTCAGAGGGAACATCGCTAAGAGCACCCTCGGTGGCGATGGAGATCAGAGTCTTCTTCAGCTTCGCGGGGGTGATATCGGCCACAGCGAAAGCAGAGTCCTTCGAGGGCTGGAGGGAAAGGAAGTAGGCCAGGAGACCAGCAATGTGGGGAGAGGCCATGGAGGTTCCGGAGATGGTGTTGACGGCATACTTGCTGCCGATCCAGGTGGAGAGAATGTTCAGACCGGGAGCAAAGATGTCGTTGCACTTTCCGTAGTTGGAGAAGTAAGCACGCTCATCCGCGAGGGTGGAAGCACCAACGGTGACAGCATTCTCAGCGGCAGCGGGGGAGTAGTTGCAGGAGTCAGCGTTGTCGTTACCAGCAGCGACGGCAAAGTGGATACCAGCATCGACAGCGGCGTTGACAGCCAGGTCGAGGGTAACAGACTTGCCGCCACCCAGACTCATGTTAGCAGCACTGCCCTTGAAGCCCTTGGCCTTGCCCTTCTTGGCAGCCTCGACCTTCTCCGAGTGAGCAGTAGCGGCCCATTCAACGCCCTTCACGACATCGGACATGGTGCCAGAGCCATTGGACCTGAGGACCTTGACGGCATAGACGTTGGCCTTCTTGGCGACACCGTACTTCTTACCAGCGATCGTACCAGAGCAGTGAGTACCGTGGCCATTGCCATCCTCATCCTCGTCACCAGCAGGGATGGTCTTGCCCCAAGAGGCACGACCCTCGAAGTCAACGTGGTCAACGTTGGTGCCAGTGTCGATGACATAGACGTCAACACCCTCACCGCCATCAGCGGCATAGAGGTATTTGTTGAAGGTACCAAAGCTCAGGCTTTCACGGTGGGAGACACGGGCCAGACCCCAGGGGGCGTTCTTCTCGACGGAAGAGTCTTCCATCGTGTGGACTTCAGCGTCCTTCTCGATGTATTCGACCTGAGTTGATGAGTCAGATTAGCTATGCTGCCCCAGAGGACCTCGAGGGCCTAGAGCGGATAGGGAGGTAAACTCACGTCCGGATGCCTGCGGACCTGCTCGATAACGGAGTCATCAAAGTGGCCAGAGTATCCCATCATCTGGCCAGCGATGTTGTAGGTGTGCTTCAAGCCATCAAAGATCTGATCCTGGAAGGGGAACTGAGAGCGCTTGCGGAGCTCCGTCCGCTGGTTCTCAGCATCGTAATGGATGTCCTGCACCCAGCTGTGGTGAGCGGCAGCAGCATCAGCTGTGACATGCTTCTTGAAGACCACAATGTACGAGTCCGGAACCTCCTTTGCGTTAGCAGAAGAGAGAACCGGAGCGGCACCGTTGTGAATCGAGTCAACGATCACAGGTGACGCAGCCGCCAGCAGCGGAAGAAAGAGGCCGAGAACGGCTTTCATAATGGCAAAGAAATGAAAGAACGCTGCTGGCCGGCAAATGGATGGAAATTGTGATGATGGATGAAGGAAGATGAGATGGAGAAGGGGGATGGAGAGAGGATGAAGAAGAGAAGATGGGAAGCTGGACCTGGCGAGATAGAAGTAGGTCGCCGGGGAGGCAGGTGAGCAACGGAGCAGACAAGGGCCGGGGCAGATGATGCAACGCCAATACCGTAACTTTACCGCGACGCCCGGGGGTTAGCGCGCCCAACGGACCCTGATTCGGCCAGCAGCGTCGATCCGATAGCAGCGGCCCCGCCGGTGGAGAGCTGCGCAGGACAATACCGATACAGGGCGGTACAAGCCTCAGGTCTCGTGAGCTGTCTCTCCCAGCTTGAAGTTGCGGTGTTGCGATGTTACCTGGGTTCCTGCTAGGTACTTGCTAGGTACTTGCTAGGTACTCAACAAGTCCAGCAGCTTTGCCTGATCAGCGCTGTGGCAACTCGATGCTTGCAGGCGGTGGCTCGCGTGCACCGGCCACACTGGCACAGGATGCTGCTGCGTGTGGTATAGCGTGGAACGGAGCAGTCATGGCCCAGTATGGCCCAGTATGGCAGCCGTATTGGCAGCTCGCAGGCCTTATCGCCTTATCGCGCTGTTTTCGGGCCAATGGTGCAGGCGCCAGCGACAACGCACGTGACGGGCATCCGGGCTGTGGTCGCTGCTTCGGAGCTGCTTGGATGGAGCGTTTCAAGCTTGGGTTGGAGGATGTGAGCAGTTGGCGCGTCTCTGTCCCTGGCAGCTCGTTTACGCATCCAGCATCCAGCATCCAGACAGCATCGTGACCCCCTGTGTGTCCATTGGGAAGCAGTGGCGGTGGTAGACAGTGCTCAGTGCTCAGTGCTCAGTCTCAGGCCTTCTCCACTCGCACAATCAACGTCCGGCAAGATCATGGCTTGACCAGCCAATCCGACACACCAGATGCAGATCTCATCGTCTATCCTATGTGCCATCCGATACTCTCTCTCATCCGGGACTACCAGGACTAATGTTGCGACTGCTAGCTTGAGATAGCATTTCCAGCGGCACCATGATCAAGTCGTCCCCGCTGCGACGTCCCTCCTCCCCGCCCTCCGTGTCCAGCGGGCGACTGATCGCGGAGTTGGGCCCGATTATCGAAGGGCTCGACGCGATCTGTAAACAGCGTCCGATCAGTCTGCACGATGTTCTTTCCGGGACAGAAAGCCTGCTCCGCCTCCGTCATACCTTTATCGATACGCAACAGCCCCGGGAAGCGAAGGATGCATTTCGTCATCTGAACGGCTTCCAGATATTACTGGAGTTTGTCCGACAGCTGGGAGGACTCTACGATACACACACATTAGCACAGGATGAACGTAAGAGCCTCTTGGCTCTATTCAGAGACACCCTCGGTGTTATCGCAGAATGTCTGAAGGAGCACTCGGGGAACAAACGATATTTCGCTAAAAGGATACCCGGTGGAGGGACGGCATGTCTGGAGAAAACATTGACCGTCCTCGCTACGAAGTTTGACGATAATGATGCGTCAACCTATGATACAGAGCAATTATATGGGGGCTTACTGGCTGGGGCATTGTGCGAGGAAACCGTCTCAGGAATATTCACCGCATTGGGTCTGAAGCTGGGGCCTGAGGCCAGCTCTCTGTCTCCGGAAGACGTCTGTTCGGCTGTAGATAGATCTCTGGGTACAACAGTGACTGTCGAAGTTCCCGAGTTCTTGGGTCCGCTTCTGCAAGTCTGGCTGGTGCAGTCCTCATCTATGAGTGGACATGCCCTTCTAAGATTGGCTCTTCCTGCGTCTCTCTGCCAGCTTGCTTCTCAGTCCCAGAGAAACACACTGGCTTTGCATGCTACAGGGATGTTGAAATCGGTCCTGTCGGTCCTGATCAATAGTGACAGACCCGAGTTGGAAAGAAAGCTTTACGAAAAGCTTGCAGAGCACCTTTGTGTACAAGGCATTAACAGCCTCGAAGATGCGGTGGACATTTACAAGCGCGCCCACGATTCTCCAGAAGTATCGCAGTTCCTGCTTAATGCCATGAAGTCGTCAAAGGGGCCGCCGTCTATCCACTTCGATCTATCCATGCATGGCTACTGCTCAGTCGAATTCTCTTCCCTAGGTCGCCCGTTTCCTCCCACATCGTCCGCCGGTTATACATTTACGGTTTGGGCACGTTTTGATAACTTTGACCCCAATGTCCATACCACCGTCTTTGGGGCGTTTGATTCCAGCCAGACCTGTTTTGTGCTTGCATATCTGGAGAAAGACACTCGCAATTTCATCTTGCAAACATCGATACGCGGTCCCCGCCCTAGTGTACGTTTCAAATCATTCGTCTTCGAACCAAATAAATGCTATCATATTTGTGTGATCCACAAGAGGGCTCGAGGCCCTCTATCTGCGCGAGCTTCTCTCTTCGTGGATGGCGAATTCGTTGAGCAATTAAAGATCGATTATCCATCAGTCCCTCCACTCCGAGCGCCCAATAAACCAGCCCGGGTGCAAGCGTTCCTGGGGACGCCACAGGACCTCGCCATGAGACTGGGAAAGGGGGCATCAACCTCCCGATGGTCTCTAGCGAACGCGATCCTCTTTGAAGACGTATTCAGTGATGACATGGTGGCTGTGTTCTACAATATAGGGCCTCGGTATCATGGCAATTTTCAGGATTGCTTGGGCTCCTTCCAGACGTATCGCGCTTCCGCTGCTCTTAACCTACGAAACGAAAACCTCCATCCCGGCAGAGAGGAGTCATCGGATATAGTAACTGCTATCCGGCAGAAGGCCAGCGCTCTGATATCGGAAAGCTCTATGTTACTTAATATAGCCCCAGCTACTGTACTCGATGACGATGATACGAACAACATAGATGAATCTCAGCTCGTGAGATCACTGTCGAAACGGGCTGCCAAAAACTTGTACCAGTTCACCAAAGTTGGCGGTAATGCCATCGCCGTAAATGGGGCTATTCCTGCAATCAACGATGCATTGACACATACTAATGGTGTTGCCATCCTCACTGGCGACCCCGTGGTGACAGTACCGCAGTCCCTCGACGACGCGGGTTGGCGGATTGGTGGCTGTGCGGCCCTGCACCTTAGTATTGTGCATGCGGCGACTACGGCTGAGAGCCTCACGTTGGCACTAGAAGTCTTATACGAAGCTATACAAGATAGCTGGCGGAACAGTGAGGCAATGGAAAGAGATAATGGATATGGAATTCTTGCCACGCTACTACGCGACAAAATTGGTTTTCCTTCGGGAAGCCAGGTCACGACAGCTCCCAAGCTTTCGTCTATCTGTCCAGACAATAAACAGCGATCCTCTCTGGCGAAAGAGCTACTGCGGTTGACCTTGTCATTTGTCGGATTTGATTTTAATGACCCTTCCCGTTCAATAATTACCAACCCATTAGCTTATCGGGTCCTGCTCGTGGACTTGGATATCTGGCGCTTCGGAGAGCCCGATTTGATGGAGATGTATTATTCTCAGTTCTCGGTCTTTTCGAGAAACAGCCGATATCGTCATTTCAATTCAAAGCGTCTAGCTAGAATGCGTGGGTGCCCATCGTAGACGATCTCTACATTATCTTCTGACAACTTTACAGGTGTTAACAAGAAATTGTTGGATGCTCTAAAGGGAGAACGGTTCACAAGCGATACTCTCGCCCTTTTCCTTCCCGCCTTCCGATCCCTTTTAGACAGCTGTCTATCGGCAGAACTGCTTCGATCACTATCTCTCTTCATCACCTACTCGATACACGAGAGTAAATCTCCCTCCGTTCTCCGCAAGAAGAAAAGCTTTCGGCTCGATCCCCGCCTGCGCCGTCGATCGCCATCCGCTAGCGATACTGGAAATTATCTCTCCAGTTCTAAGATTGGTGTGGAGATGCTCCGAATGTATTGTTCGTTACTTTG
Source organism: Paecilomyces formosus (assembly GCA_029606185.1). Taxonomy (NCBI): domain Eukaryota; kingdom Fungi; phylum Ascomycota; class Eurotiomycetes; order Eurotiales; family Thermoascaceae; genus Paecilomyces; species Paecilomyces formosus. The sequence goes on from JAPVCB010000039.1 coordinate 1,511,424, forward strand.
CGCGCCAGGTGATGTAGCAGTAGTAAAAAAGTTCGCCAGGACGGTCACAAACAAGGTTCGTGAAGTAATAGGATTGTCTCGGGCAGCTGCTGATAGCACATTCCAGTGGCTTCTCTACCTCATGTGCGAAGATGATCCAGAGGTTGTAGTACTTGCGACGAAAATTTTATCTCGCCTGGTTATCATACATGGTAGTGCCTATAACAAGAAGCTCGCCGATAAGTCTGGAGGATATGCGATCATGCGCCATCGATTAAAACGATGGTGGAATATTCCTGCCTTGTGGCCGATCTGCTTCGGTATCCTATTCGGAGTCGATGTTGCATGTATGGACCTAGAGAGACCTTTTGAACATTCCGGACTTCTGGACCTCTTTACATCAAAGGGTGAACCAAAGGTTGTGTTCCCGGATATTCTACCGGTCATTATGGGGATGCTACAAAGTGGTCTGAAAAGGACAGCAATGGTTAATGGTAAGACCGTAGAGGAGCCACTGCCGCAGTCCTATAGAGTCTTGATGTCATCGTCTACCCTGAGCAGTAAGACAACTGTCCCCCTGCTTATCACATAAGGCTTAAAAACTTGCTGACGTCCGAACAGATTCGACAACGGTTGAAAACGCTACCAAAGACCAATGCATATTGAAGACCGTTGTTCGGTTCCTTTCAGACGTTCATACTAAATCGCACAACTTCCGAGACTTCTCCGTAAGCTCAACATACGTGCAGCGGATCCTATTTGTACTATTTCCCGTTGTCGTCGGGTCAGATATAATCAGCCCGGAAGTTGAGCTTAATTCCCGCGACGGTGGGCTGAGTTTTGGGGATACGAACGTTGTTCGACCGCTGTCAACCGCACCACCTGTACTGCGAACCACGACTGTGGAACCTCCCAGCGGTCAAGACGATTCTGGAAGGCCGTTGCGACGCGGTTCGTCTTTTATATTGGTCTCATCTGACAAGGCCAAATATTCTCCGTCTGCTGCCCGCCTCCGGCATATTGTCACGTCGAAGGTGGAGAGGAATGGTGACTCGGAGGCACATCCTGTCGTCCAATCTACTCTAGGCCTTTTGACGGCTGTGTTCACGGACCAGTTGTTCACTCGAAAGGAATTCTCCGGCCTTGGACTCTATCTCAAAACGCCGCCTGGCTTCCTCGAACATCAGACCTACTTTGAATCATGGGTGCTTCGAAACACCATCTTAGCCATGGAGGGAACCATTGTCATGAATCGAGAACTCCTATTAGAACCCAGGACATTGACTAATTTGTCACGCTTCCTCACACATATCGGCGAGGCAGTTTATGAAGGCTGGTTCACCGATGGTGCCACTGTTGCCCTCGACTTTGCTGGGTCTGTTCTCGAGTACCTTCAAAGACCCGACATCTCGTGCATAAAGAGTGTTCGTCTCTGCAGCCAAGCAATAGCTACAATCCGCTCGATAGCTTTTCGGATGGTGCTCCTTCAACTGTCTGAAGTGGAAGAATCCGACTGTCTCCCGTTTCTTAGTCGCCTTGCATACTGGCAAGCAATGCTCCTGTCTGATGGAGAAACGCATTCAGAATATCTCCAACTTCTCTGTTATCTGCTCTACACAAAGCTTATAAGCGAGGACCACGATGTTCGCGTGGCGGCTGCTAACCTCTGGCGAATTGTCCTTGTCGAAAAGCCATCTGAAACGTCTGCTATCCTAAGCCACGCTACGACCTCACTGCAGCGACGACTTTCTGAAAGTTTTGAGAGGCTTGTTGGGATGGACGATGCCGGTTTCCTGCAATGGGTCGATGAGCAACGCGATGATCTTGATGCTCTTTTCTTTGGCAGTTTATCCAAGTCGTGGGAATCCTTCGTTCAGGAGGAGAATGCCAGAACAGAAGAGTCGGCGAAAGTTAGACTTGCTAAACGGAAAGAGAATCTCAAACAGTGGAACCACGAGGAGAAGTCCCGAGAGGAAGTCCTTCGCAAACACAGTATCACATTCGATCACTGGGTATCCAATATTTCGGCGTCCGAACACCTGAAGTACCAGAGAGTTCTTCAGGATCAACAAGATACACTTACATTTATGTGGTCTGCCTTTGCTCGCCTTTCTCAAGAATTAAGACGCGTCGGTGGTGTATTGTCCGAGGAAAGGGATAAGAAATGGCGCCTTGACCAGACTGAGGGGCGCAGCCGAATGCGGCTTCGAGTAATCCCTGATGATTCGGGAGAGAGACAGGATTATCAACCAAAAAGGAAGGCGTCTGAGCCTCCCGCCATCAAACTGCACACTCAAGTTCCTCCTGTTTCTAACAGTGAAGCTGTCGGGATTACTCCCACAGCCATGGTCGGCGAATCAGCAGACAGTGGGTCTCAAGGCGTGGACTCTGATGATAAGAGCATGCTCGAAGAAAGCTTTGAAATGATCGATGACCCCAAGGAAGATGTAGACGACTATGAAGATAAGAACAGAAAGGTTATGAGAAGTCTTCATCGCGGGGATCAAGTTCAAAATGTCTGCAATATGTCTCGCATTACCGGGCTGGAGGCGTGCGAAGGCATTCTCATTCTGGGCAAGGACCATATCTACATCTTAGATAATTTCTTCCAACGTGCAGATGGCGAGATCGTCAATGTCTGGCAAGCTCCTGCGGAAGAACGAGACCCGTATGTTCGCATGATCGCCGGTCGCGAGTCGAGCGAACGGAAGTCACAGGAGCATCAGACCCGCAGCTGGAAGTGGGCAGATCTGATCAGCATCTCTAAACGTCGTTTTCTCTTCCGTGATGTGGCCCTCGAAATATTTTTCACGGATGGTCGCAGCTATCTTCTTACGCTGATATCTTCACGATCGCGGAACGAACTGTATAGCCAGCTATCGGCCAAAGCTCCTCAGATCAACGGCAACATCGCTCTCTCGCGGCCCGAGGATGTCTGGAGATTTGAAACACTGCGGAGCCAAGATGATGAACCACAGTCCTTTGGGTCCAAATTTGCCAGCGTGTTCGGACAGTCGTCGAATCCTGCAACACGTAAATGGGTTAAGGGAGAGATATCAAATTTCCACTATCTGATGTTAATCAATACTTTGGCAGGAAGGACATTCAACGACCTAACTCAATATCCGGTCTTTCCCTGGGTTCTGGCGGATTACACCAGTGAAGAACTGGATTTGACGGATCCCAAAACTTTCCGCGATCTGTCAAAACCAATGGGTTGCCAGACGCCTGAGCGTGAAGCAGAATTCAAGGAGAGATACAAGTCGTTTGCAGAAATGGGTGATGAGAATGCACCCCCTTTCCACTATGGCACTCACTATTCCTCCGCGATGATAGTCAGCTCATACCTTATCCGTTTGCAACCCTTTGTAAAGTCGTACCTCATACTTCAAGGCGGGACTTTCGACCATGCGGATCGACTGTTCTATTCAGTGGGCAAGGCGTGGGATTCTGCTTCGCGCGGCAACATGTCTGACGTTAGGGAATTGACGCCGGAATTCTACTACCTTCCGGAGTTTCTAGTCAACGTGAACAAGTATGATTTCGGACTGCGCCAGAACATGACGGAGAGTATCGATGCTGTAGAGTTACCGCCATGGGCCAAAGGGGACCCAAAAATATTTATCGCCAAACACCGGGAGGCTCTAGAAAGCCCCTACGTGACGAAGAATCTGCATCACTGGATTGACCTGGTCTTCGGATACAAGCAAAAGGGAGATGCAGCCCTGGAAGCAGTGAATGTCTTCCACCACTTGTCATATCAGGGCGCCAAGGATGTGGACAATATTGACGACCCCGTTGAACGACTGGCCACTATTGGCATCATACACAACTTCGGGCAGACACCATACCAGGTTTTCCAAAAATCTCACCCTAAGAGGGAAGACCTTCAGCACAAAGATAGCCGTCTTGATGTTCTTGCGGAGTCTCTTACCCGGACACCTATCTTACTCCTCGACAGTCAAGAACGCGTTTCGTCGTTAACCATGAAGCAAGATCGGTTACTTTGTGCCGCTGCATTCAGACTGAATGTCCCTCCGACCTTCGACAAATACATGGAATGGGGCTTCTTCGATGGAAGCGTCCGCTTCTACGCTGCTGACAGTAGAAAGGTAGGACATCCGTCCTATATTAGGGTTGAAACACTGCTGACTGATTCTAGTTGCTTGGACATTTCGAGCACTTACACATTGGCCAATTGTCCTGCGCTCTTTTTGCGGACTCGCAAACATTGATAACCGCTGGCACAGACTGCACGGTATCGATATGGACATTCACCGTAACCTCAAAATTGGTGGGCCTGCATCCCAAGGCGACTCTATTCGGCCATCGCTCCACAGTGACGACTCTTGCTGTTTCACGGTCTTATAGTACGGTCCTGTCGGCGTCTGCTGACGGACGCATCATGCTATGGGATCTGAACCGGCAATGCTTTTTGCGAGAGCTTCCTGCCAATGGACCAGTCGAGGTAGGCCTTCTGGGAGAGACATTCAGATTCCACTGTCTAACTGTTACTATAGTGCGCGCGTATCAACGACGTAACTGGCAACATCATGGTTTGTCGCGGTAGCCGCATCAGCCTGTTCTCGCTCAACGGAGCGGTCTTGCTCGAACAGGCCGTCTGTGAAGCTGCAGATGACTGCATCCTATCGTGCGCATTCTACGAGGGAGCGAACAACGAGTGGCTCGAGAGAGAACTGTTGTTTACTGGCCATAGGAGAGGTCTGGTCAATGTGAGTGTGGATGAGGGTCATTTCGTTCTATTGTACTTCGTTTCTAACGCTGTACAGATCTGGAGCAAAACCATCCGTGGTGGGCGGTTCGAACTAGACCTTATTCGCCAGCTCCATCACGTCGATGTTGGTCGTGAAGGAGCCAACGTCAGTTCAGGAATCAGCTATATCCTACCGCTCCCGCATATCGTGTATACAGGTGATGAAACTGGGAGAGTGGTACGTGTACTAAGCTTTCAATTTATCAGGATTATGCTGACATATCTGTGTAGTATGAATGGGACTGTATTCAGCGTCGTTGATAGAGTCGTCGTTGTTGTTATACGCATTCCGACCACGATGCCACCAGTGTATCAGAACGGATATATCTCATACGCCCCAATATGCTTCGTCAAACAAAAGTGAACATTGCAGCTGCTGGATTCTTTTTTCTGTTGATTCCCATTACGCTTATGACTGTACGGCAAGCAAGCTCTGTCTCTGCATTCTGTTACTCTTGCATTTGGCCTGTGTTTCTCTTCGGATTCTTCTGCATAGCTTCCACGAGCGTCGTTTCCTCGGCAAGACATGGCGTTTCCTGTGATATGTTCTGTCCTGCTCTTCCTTCGATCCATATAGTTAGACCAAACCCGCTGCGCGGTGTATGATTTGTTTCTTTGTCATTAGAGAATTCCTAGTTATTTCAATCAGTCTGTGAATAAACAAAAGTGTATTATTCTACCGGATCTTGATTTGGAATATATATATTTCACATAATACCATAGATGTGAGAGAACCTCGAGGTTCTGGTGTAGTGCGTCAGGGGCCGCAAGAAATATATGTACATCTCGGGCAACCTAAGTCTCGCGAAGGAACAAGACCACAAATTGCAATCTTGAGATTGCAACAGAATTACCCAACACCCTAACAGTGACTTCTTTCTGGAGTGCAAGGTACCGCCGACTCCCATCGCCATTGAAATTCCATGTCATAAACTAAAACCTTGAAATAGTTGAGAACTGCATTCATTGATAATTCTAGGGCGTGGATTAGAGTTAGATATGAGTAGTGTCTGTCTTCAGCAGACCTGTAATCTCGATGAGATGTCGTACCTGTTGTGTTCATATTCCGCATATACCAGCGCATGATCCGGCCTTTCCCAAACAGCAAGGACCGATATATTTAAAAACCTACAAGCTGGACGCTATTGAGATTGAATGAGAAACGGTAAAGAGTACGGCCCGCTATTACGGTATTATTATAAATCCTGACAAAATATTTCCGTCAATGATATGTATGACAAGGGAAAGGCTTCTCTCATTCAGCGTGTAAAGTTCGGGACGTCAGTGTGATTAGGTACTGAGGGAGCCGACGTTCAGGCATGGGCCCTGGGAGCCCACCTACATGCGATAAATTACTTTGAATATTTTTATAGACGTGGGATCCTTTATGTTCCCTTCATCCGGGATATTTCAACCTGTTCGGTTTGTTCACTGGACACCTCAACTAGCGAACTTGTGAAATCTGTGAGAGTGTCCATAACCGTCGATATACGCGGATTGACAATCTTGTAATATAAACTCATATTCTGATTGCGTTTATTCGAGGAATATTTTCGAAACTTAGGAAGCTTGGGTTCAGCGGATTCAGAATGTTTAACTATCAAGGAATTTTTAAAACTCAAACAAAGTATTCGTAATGCTTTCGTAATGTGTATGTTGTAAAGCAACAAAAGATGGGACCACTGAATCAGGTATGTGGGAAAAAGGACCTCTGCCAAGTGCGACGTGGTTCGCTATATTATGCAGACCCTTCAATATTACATATCCCCTTATGAATTGGCATATTGTCCTGTACTTTTTGTCCGAAACTTTCGCCGGCATCCCTCCTGTATAGTCTGTCCTTCCTGAGGTATTACCAAAGGAATTCGCTCCAAATGCCTCTTTGGCTCATTTTCCACCCTCCAGGGACATTTGAGGACGTTGCGTCCAAGGAAGCTTTGACGAAAGATATAACGAAAATATATACTGGAATCGGTCTTCCAGCGTTCTACGTGGTTGTCAATTTCATTAAGCTCTCAAATGAAGATGTCTGGGTTGGCGGCGAAAGGACAATGCAGAATCCGTTTATTCGAATTGTCGCTGAACACGTCGCTGTTCGAATTAAGAATGACGACCTCGCTTATAAGCGCACAGCTGATGCATCCGAAAAAGCCTTAAAGCCACACATTTCCGACAAAGGCTATGACTGGGAATTTCATGTTGATGAAACTGAAAGGAAACTTTGGCGTGTCAATGGAATGATTCCTCCTCCGTTTGGGAGTGATGCGGAACGGCTGGGGCCGAAGGAAAACAAACCGAGCGTATGGGATGGCGCCTGAGTTCTCCATTCAACCTGGTGTCAATTAAACTTGTTCAAGGTCTGGGGTGCTCTCTAGGCCCATTATGTCGCTGTTCATGTGTTTCTCAGCTAATTGAAGAATAGCAAGAACTTTGGGAGTAAAGAACACCACAATCAATACAGGTTTTTGCACTCTGCACAGTAATTTCGTGCCCATTCTTATACTTCTAATAGTATCGAATAGACATAGCTTCTTCACTAAAAATATTCACTCATGACCTCTTCTACTTTATTCTGCTTTACAGGTGTTGCTCCAGAAAGAATACCGTCTTCTACGACCTGCTCGGCAGCAGGCAATGCTAGGCCTCCTTAGCCCCCAGCCCTTCACATCTATTCCCTGTTCACTAACTAATCATTGGTTACTGGAGTGGTAGATCTATAATCAGTAAGGATGGACCTCCATTGTCCTGATCTGGTGTGAGACGCAGTGAATAGATCAATCAGTCAACGTTTTGCAAGCGAATGGATCATCCAGCCATTCTGTCGGAATTTATAGTAATGGGACCGTGCTATGCTACACTATTCAAGGACTGGGCCCATTCACAACTTTTAATTATTCCTGGTCGGATTAGTGATGAGCTCATCATTTAATCATTATCCCCGAAAAACGGCATTTTGAATTTCTGATGAGTAACCTGACGATTTCACAATTCTAAACTCAGTCTTTAAAAATAATAAAGCTGCAAGGAAGTCGCCGGCGCTCTGGGATATCAACTATGATGTACATTAAATAAATCTTCAATACCCTTTCACGCAGGAACTGCCTATATAATCTCTAAGGAGGATTATCGTTTCCCATAGAATACAACCGGGTTTTATCAACACAACGCATAACACTGCCTATTGATAGAATGGCTAATTTGAGAGAGATTGTCATTGTTGGCGGCACTGGGGCACAGGGCATGCCTGTTGTCAAAGGTAGGGTTGATGGTTACTGGACCAACCCGATTTCTGGCGTTGCGCTGGCCTCGAAATAGCCCTGGCAGAAAGTGGAAGATATAGTCCTAGAGTTCTGACCCGTAACCTCGAGTCTGCTCGTGCGAAGCATATCGCTACTCTCCCACATGTGACTTTGCTCGAGGGCAGCCAGAACAACCAGAAGGACCTGCACAAACTCTTTCGAGGCGTGTACGGCGCCTGGATCAACACCGATGGGTTCACTCTCGGGGAGAAAGATGAGCTATACTACGGGTTTAGAGCTTATGAGATTGCTAGCTACGGGTTTAGAGCTTATGAGATTGCTAGGTCTGAGCACGTACAACACTACGTCTGGGCAAATATTGAGTACGTCATGGATCCCGCCGGTTTTGACGAGAAGTATTATTGTGGACACATGACATCCAAGGGGAGAGTAGGCAAGTTCATTCTTGTACAGGGACAGGAGGACATGAAGAGCACAGTGTTCACTACTTCTCCCTACATGGACATGCTCATGGATGGGATGTTTGTGCCTATCGAACAGCCGGACGGGACCTTCATGTGGGCCAATCCAGCTCGTGAGTCTGACCTGCCCTTCACTCAACTCTTTCAAGTTCCCGGTCTTAGCTAAATCTTATTCAAGCGAGCAACGTGAAAATACCATTGATAGCTCTCTGTGATGTTGGGGCCTACAATCTCTGGATATTTGATAACCCCTCGGAGTCGGCGGGCATTGACCTTAAGGTCATGACTGACAATGTTAGCTTCGAAGACATCGTCAGAACATTCACTGAGGTTACTGGAGAAGCTGCTATTCACAAGACACTCCCCTTTGATGAATACGCGTCTGTTGCAGAGCCCTATCCTGGTGCATCTGTTAACTGGGCTCTCGGCCCTGACGCCGCTCGAGATGAATCTATCATGAGTTGGCGTGATAACTTCGGGGCTTGGTGGCGCTACTGGGGAGATGGAATCACTAAGCCTCGGGATGTGGCGTTATTGGATCGTATCAATCCCCGTCGTATTAAGACACTGGCAGATTGGATGGAGTCTGTTGGTTATACCGGCGAACGGAGGAGTGTCCTGAAAATGGTTGAAGACTGGACTGCAAAGAGTAGTGCACCGTCAGGTGAATGAATTAGCTAGCTCTCGACAACTTGGTCATTTTCCTTTTGATGATATATTATGCTAAACATCTTGTGGTAACTCAGCATACATGGGGCCTGTCATAAGGGCAAACCTTTCTGTCCAAAACAGTCACAATATATGGGATGTTGCGATAAATAGTCAAGTTTCACATAGGAGTTAATAATAAAGGTCCTATACTATCTGGGAGAAATACTAAAACCGGTAATAATTCTACAGACAAGTTAGGTTAGCCCAATATATAATAGCATACAGGGGCTCCCCTAAGTTCTGCTATAATTAGGCTAACATAAGACTTCTCTGTTAGCGATTTATCGCTGGTCGGTCAGTCGATAAATCTCTGGGTGAGAAATGGATTCCCATGTTTTGAACATAGTGTTTGCATGGTACATAGAGAGCAGATACACTGTGGATGGCAAATGTATAAGAAATACCAGAAAGAAGTCTGACTTAATAATCTCGTCCGAAATCTACACGACATGGACAGCCATACCATATAGTAACGATAATACATGTTGTCTAACTAGAAAAAATGTGTTTAGAGGTCATTATTATTTGCTCCTGAGCGCGACATACTATGCCGACATTTTCATGGATGACTACTTACTAACAGGGTCGTTGAGAGCGACCAGCTATGTAGATTCTTTTGAACAAGTAATATTCTTCGATATTATGGCCCGCAGTTCACATTTCATGGTAGGCATGTTTGCATAATACTGGGCCATAATCTCACGGAAAACCGAGTCCAAGTGACCTGTGTATTCGGTTCTGAGTTGTCCCGTCAATGATAATTGTTTATCTCATCAGGCCGGACTGCCTTGCGGGATTGAACGCTCCGGTAGCCAAGAATAACTGTTTACTCAGATCGCCGAGTCGGCGTAATCTACTAATGTGTGGATCTCCTCTATGCAGACCCACTAGTTAATTATTTACTCCATCGACTGATCACATGATAGATTATCTGTGAAATTAACATGTGGGGAAGCCACACGAAAAAGCAATATTCTGCATATGAGGTCGGAACTGATGCTCTCAAGAAAATATCTGCAGATTACGACTAGAGACAAAGTGCATGATATATCACAATCGTTTAGTATGCAATTGCCTCCGATGTTTAACCACGATGGTGTCTAATAGTTTTGTAGATGTCAAACATTCCCTTAACTTGCCCGTATATGACCTTCTATGGTTCAACTGTAACCATTAATTTGGGGATGTCGGAATGTATCGAACAGTAGAACTACTTTGATTTGCGGTAGCTGTAAAAGTCCCAGTTATACTGTTTCTACATCTTGGGTGATATAGGAGCTTATAGGGTGTCTCGGAAAGCTAACTAATCTTTGGGTACATCATAATAATCCAACTTTCATATAAAGATAAATCAGATAATCAACGACTATATCCATTTATGCGTAATCTGCTGGATTATGCATCTTCTATCTCCAGTTGATCTAACTCTTTGTAAAATGCGGTGTGACATATTGGACACGTAAAATGATGTTCCAAAAACCAGTCTTCCAGGCACGTATCATGGAATATGTGGTTACACTTCAACTGGTGTATCGTTTGAGACTTCAATACGCCTTCGAGACAGATTGCACTAAATCATATGTCAGTCATTATCCGCTGCAGTGTTGTAACTCTTCATGAAATATATATTAGTGGAAGACGAGATGGTTGGGCATATACCATGTAAAGTTTCCATCTCCAACATGAGATGGACGTGTATCCTCCTTCAATCCACTCCACCAAGATTCCAGTGCTATCTTAGGCGCAAATGTCTCGAGTTTCTCAAGTCGCGATGCTTTGGAAGCTGGTTTGCACTCCCGACTTGGAGGGTCTCGGTGAACGGGACGACGAGCAAAAGTGCATAACCAGATCAATACCCTAGTATTAGTTGGCTACTGTATCTGAAAGTATGCTTCGTATATGATACTAAGGTCCCAAGGAAAGTATAGATATAACGTACCCAATCCAAATAACAAAAAGGAATCCAAAAATGGTAAATAAGATAATAGCGACGGTTGGACTCATCTGGCAACGGGGCTATAATCGGGAGTTCGAATTTCAGTCAAGCTAGCGGAGTATGTGCTGTTAATGATTTCCGATAGAGCAAGTAGTTGCGGGATTTAACTCCTTTATATGGACCTATACCTGGTTTAGACTCGCAAGTAGGCCTGGAGCATAGGAGATGACTATTATACCGTCTTTATGTCTATGATATATACTTAGTCAATCGCCCTCGGCGGGAGAACAAGACACATGATCGGCCATTCACTAGAACGCCACCAGCTATGGACGGAGGACGGAAATGTAAATAGGAAATGATGAGCAGGACATAATTTTCTGATTTGGCTAGACCCATATTGCACCGAGCAGTGCATCAAAATTCGATTAGTATCTAGTCCGATTCATAAGAGTTCCCCGCATTCAAGCCGTCCACATGCAACATAGTCAACACTGAGGACATGACCACAGGCAGCCTGATGCACAATCCCCGAGGAACCTTATGAATCTGTACACACATATAGGCCTCTAAATGGCTGAAGGAGCGTTTTCACCTGGTGCAATTACTTTCTGTTTCTTACGCCGTAACGTATCAAATATATCGTCATTCTCATTGTCTCCTGCGATTCCTGTCTATGCCCTTCCGATTGATTTGGATCGTTCATGCAGCTATCCACTTATCCTCACCATGACAAGGGCCACACAGAACTCTCAGAGGGGGGAGCAGAGAATCTCCGACGAGCACGCAGAGCCAGACGTGGAAATGACTGTGTACGATCAGAAAAGAAGGCCCCGTTGCGCACCAGCAGATACCCTAAGTACTACCTATCGACCTACTGTTCCAGATACACAGTATCTCCATCTCTACACATCCTGGCAGTTCATATTGGTATTTATAGTGAGTATTCGAATACGGGAAAGAACATGACGCCTCGAGGCTGACACCGTTCATGATAGTCTGTCTCTCTAGGGTTCACAGCATCATTTCTAGGGATGGTTAACAGCTGGAGTGGGGGCCAGGTCCTCATTCCAGTATCTTTAGCTATCGATTCAGCAGAAGAGATAATAGCCCCGTTAGATCTGCTGGACATTTCATCAGCTGTCAATCTGACAATAATTGAGTCAAGCTTAAACATGACACGAATTGCATCAGGTCTGAATATTACACGAATTGCGTCTAGTATTAACGTTGAAGATCTTATCTACTCAGGTTTATTCGAGGGAAATCTTACGGAAATTGTGTCAGATCTGAATGTTACTGGAATTATATCTGGCCTCAATTTAACGCAAATCCTATCTGGTGTGGATTTGAGGGTGTTCGTATCAGGAATACATCTGAAGCAACTTCTCGATGGACTAAATCTGAAAGTCTTCATTCCAGAACTCCTATACGAATTCCCTCGTGGCGTTGATCAGGTAAAGGAAGGGCTTTGGACATATCCTACTCTTATATTTGCCCAAGCCATCAGCTCTGTTTTCTTCGGACGACTGTCAGACTGTGTAGGTCGTCGTTGGGTGTTTCTTTTTGGCAACCTCGTCTCTTTCGTTGCGTTCTTAGCTACGGGGAGAGCTAAAGAAGGGTCTTCAATAGCTGGCTTGGTAAGTAGTATTACTCACTTCACCGATATATAGGAGCTAATCGTTATCTAGACTGGCATGATTGGCATTGGCACCGGAATACAGATCCTTGGACCGTGGTTAGCACTCGCAGAGCTTGTTCCTATCCGTCATCGGTTTACCGTGACGGCAATCTGTGTGAGCCTCTTTGCGCCACTTTTAGCTCTCCACGTCGCCATTGGTACGTTTACGCGAAGTAAATGAAAGATTATATTACTGACAAGTTGACCACAGCTAATGCATTCTTCATGTTTACTGACGAAACATGGCGGTGGTGCTACTACCTTAATGCAATATTTTCATTTCTGTCATTGATCGGGTTGTTCTTCTCATATCATCCCCCAACATATTACCAGTTACACAACGATCCAACCGAGAAACCTCCATCCAAAGACTGGCTGGGCCTCCTTGTACTAATCGTGGCTGTCGGGCTAATAACTTACTCTCTCGGATGGGGAAAGCTAATACTGAGTCAGCTCATAATACTCCTTTTATTAAGGCATTCACTGATAATTTCACAGGTTGGAGTTCGGCCGATATTATCTCTGTCCTTGCCATTGGGGCCGTTGCGCTGTTGGGGTTCCTGCTATATGGTAAGCGTGCCGCGGTCATAGCCTTTTTGTTTAGCAAGCCATATACTCACTAAAAGTTGAGAGTATAAATTCGGCACTGACAATTCTGCGTATCCGACTTATTTGATCCGAAATTACGCACACGTGTCACATGTAGTTCTTGCTTCCCTGGGCTCCCTTATCTTACTGTTTGCTCCTATAGCCCAACTGCTCATTTTCCTGACTGTGACCCCGAGGTTTGGTGTGCAAGGAGCATGGGAAAAGGTAAGCAGAAATCCGAAAGAGAAAAATAATGATACCGCTGATATGTTGATAGTTATGGGGGGCAGGGTTAGTTTCTGGGTTTATCCTAGCTGCTATCTTTCTCCTTCGCCCGAAGCACCTTAAGTGGCACGCTGTTATAAGCACCGCATTCGGGATGTTATTCCTCGCAGGTATCCAAGGCTTACATGATCCTGATCAGTACCGTACATCAATGGCTCTCTTATTCATTTCAGGTGTCGGCCACGGTTATGCTACTATAGTTACTTACGTGGCAGGGCCGATGACAGCCCGTAAACGTGACATCGGATTTGTCGTTGGTCTTATATCTGGGTTCCGATCTCTTTCTTTTGCTGTTGTTCGTAAGTTCTTTTGTATTCCATTCGAACTTATGCGGGATTACTGAACATTGCAATTCATAGGAGCCGTGATATTCACACTTGTAAGAGTTTTGTTCCAATGTTGGTTAATTCTGCTTACGAAACTTCTAGTATATCAATATTGCCCGGGGCAATATACAAAGGATCATACCTCCTGCACTTGCACATTCGGGACCTCTGTCAAGTACCTTACAGACTACCCTTCACGGTCTGGCGCTTACTCAAAAGACGCATAATATCAAGGATCTCCTGAAACTTCCAATTGCGCACACACTTATTCACGCGCTGTCCGAGTCCTTCTTGAAGACATGGCATCGTGTTGTCCCGATATGCTATATATACCTACTCGGAACTTTTGTTATCAGTGTCTTCACCTCGAATATGGATGGTTATTTGTCTGATCATATCATAACTCGTCTGAACCGTGGCAGTCTGTTCAGGCTTTCTAGGCGTATTTCACGTGAGTGAAACATGGATCATTGGAGGCGTGGGAATCTATGTATATTTACAGTTGCTAAAGTCGGTTGCTATATATGACAAGTATGCAGTAATAAACAACTTTCATTTGGGTCCTGTTTTAAGCCACTTTTTCCCATAAGTCAAAGGCATATGTTGGAGGATATCAAGTCCTTTAATTAGTATCTTTTCAATACTTATGACTGAACCTGACATTCGATATCTCTGTAGGTAATCTATTGCGCTCCAAGACATTGCTGTGATTTCCATTAATTAGCTTAGTACAATGAAAAGTCTAATGAAGTAAACATTACTGTTAGACTTTGAAACTGCAACTATCTAATTCTACATCCTTACTATGTCTCTATACCATATTTCCTTCAAATTATATTATAACGATACATAGCCCAGTCAATAAGACGAAACTGCCACGCAGATATGTTCAATCGTCATCCACTGAACCAATATCAGCATCTTATAGTGTTTTCTATCACAAAGTCTTCAATACTGGACCGGGGAAATCCAGGCGCACAACCGAGGCAAACACAACACCTGGTGAGGACTAGACGAAACGATTAGCCGATAAATCTATATGCGTTTTATACCTGAATTAGAGTCAATGGAGACTTACAATCAATTAAAGCGCTCTCATTGACAAGGTTTCGGTAAGGGTATCTGTTCGAAGATTCTGTCTCAGATAGATACCTATTCTGAGTTCGTCCGTACGAATGCGACGAGAAGTCTGGTGGAAGGACGCCCCTCACAAGAGTGACATTGTTCTCTTTTAAGAACTCCTCAACGTCGTAGCAGTCAAACCAGTCACCCCCTGCGTCATGGGAGGCCTGCTGAGCTGTAATGCCACTCATAGCTGCACGGCGATTTGCAGCCTTTGCAGAGTAAGTTCTCTTATGATGCACGTAATGCGTTCCTGCTCCCCCTACGCTGTAGAAAGGAATATTCAAATCTTCAGAATATGGATGAGATCCCCTTTTCAGCAATGCCTCGAAATATGCTATAATATCTTGTAGTGTCACCATTCTCAAAGACAGATCGAACCTTTGAGCAATAGCCTCAGAATAATCAGGATTCCGTAAGCATTGGTAACCATATTCAACACAGGCGAGCCGTAGTCTATAAACAAAATTTAGCTCCTCAGGACCAGATGTGACAGGTGCAGTGTCTCGTAATGGTTCCAGAGCTGGAAAGGTTGTTTGAATTTCATTTACTCGTTGGAACCGCTGTAGGTGTACGTCCCAATACAAACTGTGTGTAGCAATCTTATCTGCACTATTCCGAAGATCCGGTGTCGCTATTTCCGCAGAGTTGGTTTTCTCGTTGCTGCAGTCACTCTCCATCACCGACATTGCTTCATTCGTAATAGAAATGCATTGCTTGGTAGTTCGATGGAATGCTCGGGCTAGATTGGGGTATAATCGTAATGTGTTGGATCGTATCAATTCATCGCTGAAGGATAGGAAGGTTTCATTCATTTTCTCTAAAGAGGCTTCCAACTGGTCGATTCGTCGTTTTAAAGACAGTATTGTATCTTCTTTGCGTGAGCGGTATGCTCGCTGTGCAATTCTTAATTGCGTTTTTCGTCTCTTGTTATAGTTAGTTGGCATAGTGTCTTGAAATTCTTTTGAAAGACTGACATCAGAGTAGGCTTCCCGTCCAATGTCCATCTTCGGGCGTCCTCTCTTTCTGGGCTGACGGTGGTTTTCATCAAGATGAATCGTCCCAGCGACTCCCTGTAAACTTGGCTGAAGGTGAGCTGGCGAGTCTGATTTCCGATCTTCCTCATTTTCCTTGCTTCTCTCGGGCATAAACGCATCTCTATTGAGTCGACCAGCATTTAGCAGCTCCATGTTCACTGGTTCGAAATTGCACAGGGACCAACGATGTAGAAGACACTATGCTACAGGGATCTCAGTGTCATATCCGCAATTGCTCTGACACATGTAGCGATTTTCCAGGTGATCTTTCTGAGAGTGCCACGATTGTAGATCCCAAATTCTGTCAGTGATTGTCTTACACTGGAGAGATCAATTGTTCAACGTCGGATTTAATCAGAAATCCGCAAGCGGGTCCGTAAAAAGATAATCAGTCTGCATAGATCAATACGATATTCACATGAGCAAATGGTCAAATTGTTCCTCCGGCGGCCGGGAGGCGCCTGGCTCATGCGGTGAGATTTTTGTCCGAAAGCGCGTCTGTTCAGTAATCATTGAGTGCTAGTTACATAGTTACGGCCAACCGAACAATAACTGAATTATGCACATAAGTTACTCCGTATTTGCTTCCGATAACTTTTCTTTACTGTCTCATTCTGATTGGTTCCTATCAGATCTTGTCGCAGACCGAGGAGTCCTCCTTTTTGGTCCAGCGGCCTAGCTGAGTTCGACACTTCATCTGATACATGGGAGCGTTCACGACCCAACCCTAAGCCTTTAACTCCCGAGTAAGCGTAGCACGAATATTATAATAAAAGCAAGGTCATCCTAGATGTCGCGAATAATAGATTATTTTTATTACATATATCAACTCTATAACTAGGATGCGATCTATCGCCATACTCGCGCAAGGTATATATAGTACGTATCAGAACACGTGCTATAAATCTATTGTATCGCTCATCAAGTACCAATAGAGTTGAATTCTACTCGTCGTAAAAGTGGGTGACGAATGGATCGTACGTTGAGTTTCCATAAGCGTTGCCTCCGAATGTCAGGTAGCCTTCCGTGAGGTCTAGCCTCCTATCCCTGGTGATCTCGGATGCATTTCCCATGACCCAGACAGTTTGCATCCCACCCTCAATCATGTGTTGCAGGATATGGCAGTGCAATAACCACACACTGGTAGAGAAGAATTAGCACCGATTGATTTCACAAAGAGGGAATGATGCTAGCTTACCCAGGGTCAGTGACCTTCAAACGCCAGGCTCTCCATCCTTGGCTGGTGTAGCTATTTGATCCACCAATATCATCGCTCGCTGTGTATTTAAAGAGCATACTTGTATCCCGGAGGATGGGGTTATATCCCTTTAGCTTTTCCTCGTTGGCTGCGGCGTCGTATGCTCCCGGTCCACTTCCCATATCCCATACATGGGCACCGTGAAAGTGGAAGGGGTGCGCATCAAATCCTCCGAATTGGCCATTCGGCTCATTCACGAGAATTATATCAATCACTTCGCCGACTTTGGCTGGATAGACATTGAGTTCGGGGTCCCATCCTTGATGGAACTGGACAGCGTTGTCGTAGTCAGGAATCGCTTTTTCGCCCAAGTTATAAATATTCACCAAATATGGCGTCTCTCCAGTGACATTGGTATCTTTGAATGGACTATCTCCCTGATGCTCGTTTGTTTCTTTCCAGGTATGATTGTTGATCGTCCACATTGTCCCAGCTGCAACATTGAATTGCGCAGATGTCAGCGTCATGGTGCGAGTTACTTCGTTGGAGCTTGGGAACCCATTCGGCGTCAAAGGTTCCAAAGTATACTCTAGCCAGTCCTGGATAGAGTAGGGGATGGAAATTGGAGGTTCACTGGGGGGCGTAAACTGCGTTTCCGTACTTTCGTTGGAAGCACCGCTATTGCCAGAATAGGAGAGTATAGCGTAGAAAGTGTTGTTCAACTCGCGATATCGCGTTTCGATCTGAACCCAAAATTCAGTCTTACCAAGCGCCTGAAGCTCCTCCTCTGTCTTTGTTGAGAGTATGAAGTCGTATCTTTGGCCCGTGCCCATTTGAATGATATCAGTACTTGCCGGTTGGGTGTAGCCCCCGTCGGCAGAGATTACCGTGAGGTTATCATGGTCTTCAAAACCAAAGACAAACGGACTCATCGCGACGCCGCTAATTGCGCGGAAGCGATATGACTTGTTTGCTTCGACTTGTATGATTTCAGGGTTGCATTGCGTTATTTCGGATGTCGACCTGTTGTCAAAAGGCATCGTCGCCCCTGTTTCATTTCCAAGCAAAGCTCCGAAGCCATTCCCATTGACAAGGATTGCTTCTGCCTCTCCGGGCCTGATTAATTTCTGGTCAGCAACAGAATGAAGGATCTGCATTTGGTCTTTGGTTTTGCTTACCACAAAAACTGGGCATAGGGGGCAGTAAGTCCCTCCGTGATCTGCTTGTCTGTGTTATTGAACAGCTCTGAGAAAAATAATATTCTTTCCTCATCGTAATTGTAAGGGCGTTGCCCGTCTGCTTCTTCCACAATCAGTGGACCCGCAGCAGACACAGCTTGAAATCCAACGTGGGAATGGTAAAAGTATGTGCCTGCTTCGCCGATTTTAGGATGCAGTTCGTAGTCGAAGAAATGTTGCGCCTGGACGATGTCAGCATCTTTCTTATCATGAGGTATGGCACAGTCTCACTTTTATAGGCCATTGGCTTGCTTGGGGGGTACCATCCGAATATGGTGCTACTGATTGACTCAAGCCATGCCAATGCTTTGGTTCAGATGGTTAGAACGCTTCTTTTCAATCGAGCGGATAATGTGTCTCTCTGTGCTTACTATTGTCGTATTGTCATATTCGAGATCATTGTATACTCGAACCCAGGTGGTTTGATTTTCTTTCAGGTAAAGTGGAGGTGCAGGTGAAGTTCCTTTCAAAACAGTATCAGCATCCTCTCTTGACATGAGATTGGAGGAGAAAGATATACCGTTTATTACAGTGGAAAGTCTGCTTCTGCAAGCAACATTGATGGTGTCGCTGCTGATTCTCAAGATATAATCTGGCTGGAACTGACTATCATGTCTGATCTGTTGCAGCGCCGCAACCGATGGCAGAGTGGTCAGAAGAGCATAAATCGTAAAAAATATATATAGAAGCATTTTGCCGTGATATACTTTTGGTATACCACTATTGTTGTTCTTCACTCAAGCTTTTGCTGTCGAGACAATTCTCAAGGAAGCAATGACAACCGCAATTTTTTCAGCAGTATTTAACTACCCACTTCTGGCACCCGTCGATATGACCGAACACCAGGAGAACGGTGGATCGCGCGAGCATTAAACCCGAAGCTAGCAAGGCAGAACAGTTTGCATTTCCCTCTTAGCTTCTACATTGTGATTAAAATTATCACAAGGTAAATTCGAGGCTAAGCACTAAGAAAAACAGAATCAATTTTCAGTATATCCAATCTCCGAGGTGAAGTTATAGATCGGTATAGATTTCCGTATCGGGCTAGCTGCCCCCATATAGACAGTTGCCTATGGTACTCATTTTCCGCCCCTTAGAAAATACGACCTCGCGATCGATGCGAATACGAAGTTGCTGCTTAGCTACCCAACAACCGAGATCTATTAATTAACCAAGTATTGCCAGCACCGCTGCCACGATGGTTTGAACAACACACTTTACTCTCCCCGCGACAATATGCTACTCCCCAGGACTACCCGATGACAATCCGCTTACCCGCTGTTTCGGACAGTGTGGATGCCGATGCAGCTCGCCTTACAGACGCTTAGATCCCGACAGAATATACTCCGTACGGCCCTACGTATATCCCGTGTGGAACTGGCGGCTCCGTACAAAAGCCGGAATTGCAGTTGTTGCTACTTCTTAATGTAGTGAAAATAAAGGAGGCTATTTTTTGTACATACAATATTAGCTATGGCTTGAGCAGAGGAACAGTGTCAAACCCTCTGGGCCCAATGTTGGGTCGCTTGAGCAATTCCTTGGCCGAGACCCCCGATTGAAGCTTCTGAATCAGATCCTCCGGATCGAAGTCCACCCCTATCGGATTCTCTTCATTTTCCGGGGAATCCATGAACGCATTTGCCAACTCCGGAGTCTCAAAGACGTCCACCTGTGTTTCAATGTGGTTCCCGTCCGGATCACGGTAGTAGATGCTTACAGTCACGCCATGGTTAACACACCATACTGGCAGGATGTCATGAGCCCTCCGCTGACGATAAGCAAACAGAAGGTCCTCGAGACTGTTGAAGGTGAATGAAATATGCTTTTCGGGATAGCGTCAGCAATTTGATACGATCATAACAAGTCCGATACATATATATATTTAAATGCTTACTTCTAAACCACATGCTTTCGGATCCCTTGGCCCAATGCCGGGCAGCGCAGCTATAGCGATACGGTGATGCTCGTCATCGTATGTGATGAATGATAGCTTTTCATCTTCGTGCGTTGCATGAGCCCCGAGGAATGTCTTGTAGAAGCTGACCATCCGGGCAAAGTTGTCTTGCTGCGTCCGAAGGACTACATGAGCCAGCTTCGCTGGTGAAAGGGTTTTCGATCCGACTTCGTCGAAGTTGATAACCATGTTGTTTGATGGAAATTCGTTTATCACTCTACACGGACAATAATTTGTAGTGAATGTAAGCAATATATATTGGAGACACCCTACCCCTCAGCAAACACTAGGTTCTCGGTTTTAAGTGGCAGCTTAGTGCGGCTCAATCAGGGCATGTGACCACGGGGTACTCAGACTATGGATTTAGTTAAAGACCCCCTACTGCGTAGTTAAACTGTCATTGTACTTCCCCTTGAAGAAGCCCTAGATCAGTTAAAGGAACACCGACTTCACAGCCCGTTAGGCTACGCATGCTTATGAACCCCCACGAAGGAACAAGACCACATTTCGACTTCCTTGAGTGGCAATATATATTACTACGTGAGCATATGCTAAGAGTAGTATACCACATTTCATGTCTGGCAGCGAAAAAGAAGAAAAAAAAAAAAAAAAAGGAAAGAAATTCGACAGCAGTCGGATTTGAACCGACGCCTCCGAAGAGAACAGATTTCTAATCTGTCGCCTTAGACCACTCGGCCATACTGTCTTAGTCATGTTAACACGTGAGTCTCTACTGACTTTAGACCATATAAAAATGGTTATCGTAAATGCCTTACTCCAGTCTTCTCTCGCATGGCGGGGTAAATGGATAGATAGGTCAGGAGGAGTCTAGAATTTTTTATGTTAGATCCACTTTACGTAGACACATAATATGCATATTGGTACACGACATAGACCCTAGTCAATGGAACTCCGTAGATATAGAAAAAATATGTAAACGTCCAATTCTTTCTAAGGCTGGGTACCTAATGTTCGTTGTAGATGAGACCATTTCTTCGTTAGACAGCTCAGAAGCAAATCTATTATTCAGCATGAGCAATTGAGGTATTAACCAACTGATGCTCAGCATATAGTATAGATAGTCTCCGCCACGGCTGCTTCTAGACCGCTTAATACTATTGTTGTTGAAGACAGCGGTTTAGCCTGAAGCCGTTCGCGTGGCGATGAGACGGTTATTGATTGGGAGCGGCCGGAGCACACTGCGCCGGCAACGTTGTGCCGCCGAGCTCGGGTGGGTTAATTAGGGAACAGCTTCTTTGGACCTGGGAGCTCGGAGGGGAGCTGCCCGGCTGGTTGCGGGCGGGACAGTATACTCCGTAGTATGAAGAGATGCTGGATACTCGGTCCTAGGAGATATACACCACACAGCCAGCAACGGAACACAAGAATAGCTAAAAGTCCAGAATACCAAAGCATAATATTATTATTAAGCTATAGTCACCATTGACAGCTCCTGCTGTGAAGTGCAGTGCTGCTGACAGGAGAATTATTCATGTAGCAGTAATAAGGCGATGGGATTCTCCCCGCCGAGAGGGCGAGCGTCATAGTCGCCCCACCATCCCACCGCCGGTGAGGCTTCGACTCCCACCAGACTTTCTACCAGACTACTTCATCTCCTTCTTCTCCTTCTCCCGCCACTGCAACCTGAACATCTTTTCTTTCCTCCTCTTCACCATATATCCTCGATCTGTCTGTTTCCCGTTGTATACCCAATTACCCTGCATCATTCACCATGGCTTCCGCTCTCGACCAGCTCAAGGCCACCGGCACTGTAAGTTGATGCCCCTCCATGCGTCAATAGGACGTTGTACCGCGCATGTCACAGTCAGTGGAACAATTGCTAACCGTGGCGCTTTTTCGCATTGCAACAGGTCGTGGTTTGCGACTCTGGTGAGTACCCATCTTAATGCCTCTGTGATCGGATGGACCGGATGCTAACAGCGCTTGACCAGGTGACTTCGCCAGTATGTGATCGACCAGACTGGATACGTTTATTCTATGAAGACAGATTCTAACGGATGATAACAGCCATCGGCAAGTACAAGCCTCAGGATGCCACCACCAACCCTTCCCTGATCCTGGCTGCTTCCAAGAAGCCCGAGTATGCCGCTCTGATCGACGCCGCCGTCGCTCAGGGTAAGAAGGAGGTCCGTTGCTCTCATCTATATATGTAAAAGAGTTACGCGGAAGGACTCGACTGACACCTGCTATAGGGCAAGACTGTCGACGAGCAGGTCGACGCCACTCTGGACAACCTCCTGGTCCAGTTCGGAAAGGAGATCCTTAAGATCATCCCCGGCAAGGTCTCCACGGAGGTTGATGCCCGTTTCTCTTTCGACACCCAGACCTCCGTCGACAAGGCCCTTCACATCATCAAGGTATGGCCGGTCTGGTTGCCATAGCGTGAGAACTGGCTGCTAACGGTTCACTAGCTCTACGAGTCCATTGGTATCTCCAAGGACCGCATTCTCATCAAGATCGCCTCGACCTGGGAGGGTATCAAGGCTGCTCACATCCTGCAGTCGCAGCACGGCATCAACTGCAACCTGACCCTCATGTTTTCCCTGGTCCAGGCCATCGCCGCCGCCGAGGCCGGTGCTTTCCTCATCTCTCCCTTCGTCGGCCGTATCCTCGACTGGTACAAGGCCGCCCACAAGAAGGAGTACACCGCCGCCGAGGACCCCGGTGTCAAGTCCGTCCAGGACATCTTCAACTACTACAAGAAGCACGGCTACAACACCATCGTCATGGGTGCTTCCTTCCGTAACGTTGGCGAGATCACCGAGCTCGCTGGCTGCGACTACCTGACCATTGCGGTATGCCCCCTTTCGGGTTGTTTTTTTTTTTTTTTTTTTTTTTTT
>JAPVCB010000039.1:1534901-1621753 GCA_029606185.1 Paecilomyces formosus
CAAGAAGCTGGACTCCGCCTCTGCCGCCAAGCTGGACATCCCCAAGCGCTCTTACCTGAACAACGAGTCGCTGTTCCGCTTCGACTTCAACGAGGAGCAGATGGCCGTGGAGAAGCTGCGTGAGGGTATCTCCAAGTTCGCCGCGGACGCCGTCACCCTGAAGGACATCCTGCGCCAGAAGATCACCGCGTAAACGGTGTCTGCGCAGACCTCTAAAAAAAATAATATCACATTAATGGAAAAATGTCATGAGCCAGAATGAATGAAAATAACATTTACGAGCATGAACTACATATATCACCCGGTGTGGAAGCGATGGACCAAGGGCAAATTGGAGATGGCTTGAGTCCTTTCTTTGCCGTTTGTCGCTGTTGTCTTGTTCTTTTCTTGTGATCTACCGTACACTCTCTCTTTGCCAGCCGTAGATAGCCGAGATTGAAAATAAAAGGTATCTAAAAGAGAAGTAAACCTAAAGGTAACATGATTGGCTGCAAGCATTGGACGGAAAGAATTCCGCGGACATAGCATGTAGCATTCGTCCATGTTTCAGGTCTCAACTAGGTATTGTCTGGTATTTACTATGACAGTCGACCATACTCATAATGTATTAGCATAGTGTTTCGGTCGATGTGAAGAGTGAACTCAGGTTGAAGTCAGCAAGTGCACGATGACGAAGGTGGGGCATCGCGTCATCGCCCTCGGGTGCGGCGGCGGGAGCTCCGACCTTTCCGTTCTTGTATCATCGCTGCAAAGGATTATTATTATCGTATTATCTGTGTCCAATTCAACTCGAGATAATCAATTGTAGTTGAGGCAAATAAATTGATAAATACCATTACGGGCATGTACCCACGAGAGCTGGCAGTTGGCTGTGGACTGTAGCTAGCTAGCTCGTAGCTAAGTACCATACTTAATAATAGGGAAGCGTCTGGCCCGCGGCTTATGAATCGGGATGGTGTCAGGATGAGCGAAGAGGGGCCGCTGGTCGAGGAGGAGAGTTCTCCCTAGTCTGTAGCGAGTTAGTTGGAGAGACAGAACACAATGAGAGACAGGGAATAGCAATTAGACGGAGCGAAGAGAGAGAGAGAGAGAGAGAGAGAGACAGCAAGACAGCAAGACAGCTGAGGTGGGGTAACTCGAGCCCCTCAGAGACAGACTCAGACCGACGAAAAGTGGCAGAAGTGGCAGAGAAGCCGGCCGAATCCCCTTCCCCCTCTGGCCCTCCTCTCCCTCTCTCTTATTATTATTGCCGTCCTCTCATCCTGCTCTCCTCTCCTCTCTCTCCAGTCGAACCATCAATCCATTCCATCCATCTGTGTAGTCCAAAGTACCAGTTCCAATCCAATCCAATCCCACAAAACACCGTCACAATGGTTAAGGCCGGTAGGTAGTCCTTCTCCTTTATATCTGTTTTGGTTTGTCTTGTTCGTCTGGTCCGCTTTTTGAGCAAGTTTCTCCACGATCGACCCTGGCCAGAGGACCTTGAGTGAGCACATTTGAGCACCTTGGGGAACAACTCGCCTCATCACCACCGCCTGCCATTGGCCCGCTGCTGCTCTGCTATACGGAGGTCCTCACGGTGCTGGCTGGGAATGGAGAGATGAATCGATCTCTACTGGTTGATTCTCTCCCCCGGATCTGCGCTGGATGAAGGACCTCGTGGCACGGCAGTCAGATCTGACGAGATGGAAACTCTGTTGTAGGAGCTCTGCGTGGTGCTGTTGATGCGGGATGAGCTGCTTGTTGTGCCTTCGAGGATTGTTCCAGAAGGAAAGAAGAAAGAATCCAGATGCTAACAGGACCCAGTCGCTGTCATCCGTGGTGACTCCAAGATCACCGGCACTGTCACCTTCGAGCAGGCCAGCGAGTCCGCTCCTACCACCGTCTCGTGGAACATCACCGGCCACGACCCCAACGCCGAGCGTGGCATGCACATCCACCAGTTCGGTGACAACACCAACGGCTGCACCTCCGCCGGTCCTCACTACAACCCCTTTGGCAAGACGCACGGTGCTCCCACCGACGACGTCCGTCACGTCGGTGACCTGGGCAACGTTAAGACCGATGCTGAGGGTAACGCCGTCGGCTCCGTGCAGGACAAGCTGATCAAGGTCATTGGTGCTGAGAGCATCCTGGGCGTATGTACTCGTCTTTCCTGATCTCATGCGAGAGAGACGTCTATCGAGAGGGTGAACTAACGGTTTTTAGCGCACTGTCGTCGTCCACGCCGGCACTGACGACCTCGGCCGTGGCGGCAACGAGGAGTCCAAGAAGACCGGTAACGCTGGTGCCCGCCCTGCTTGCGGTAAGTTCATTTGTTTCTGTTCGTCTTGTTGAGAGATACTGATCGAGATCAACAGGTGTCATTGGTATTGCCGCGTAAATGACCGAACCGACGTATCCTCCCTCCACCAAGCTCTAAGAGCGGAGCTCGCCGGAATTTAATGAGACATGACCCAAGGATCATCCGAGGAGGCTTGTCGAAATAGGCGTTGAATACCTAGTCTGATAGCCACCAATTAATCCTAAGTCTTCTACCATTTGTTACTGGTATATACCTAGTACTTAGCTCGTAGCGAATCAGGAGCTCCAGTAGTAGTAAAGTAAATATGGTACTTGTCGTTGGTCGGATATCAAGTAGAAAAGGAAATAATCTCATCGTCTCGAGCTTCTCATGGAATATAGCTCAAAAATGCAGTGAATCAATCCCAGGGACGATTGAATGGTGCTGTGGCGTTTTGAATCCTAGTGCTTCGAGTAGTAGCTGTACGGAGGCCAGATTTCCCCACAAAACGTAAAGTGTCCTTCCGCCTTTGCAAGTAGCTACTTAGCTAGATCGGACGCAATCAACAATTAATCAATCAACGCCACCTACTTTCTCTCTCCTAACTATTCCCTTTTTTCTCCCTTCCCCCTCCCTTCTCCCTTTCTCCTTCATTATCTTTCTGAGTCACGATTAAAAACATGCCTCTCGAAGCCCGCGTCAAGTCCGTCCTGTCAGGCGACACGCTGGTCCTGACCCACGTTACCAACCCGACGGCAGAACGCATCCTCAGCTTGGCCTATGTGTCTGCACCGCGGTTACGGAGGGAGGATGATGAGGTGGGTGCATTGATTTCTTTTCTTCTTTCTTTTTCTCTCTTTCGCTCTCTGTTGGCTCGTTCGTGGGTGGGTTGGGAGCTTCGAGAGAGCTTGCGGAGAGCTGGCTACTTAGGTGGCCTCTACGGAGTATTTTCTGCGGAGTGCGGAGAAGGGGTGGGAATGGACAAGGCACCAGTTTTGTTTTCAGTTTTCAGTTTTTCTTGTCATATTATGCTTGGTTCTTTCTATTGTGAGTTTTGTTGATCGTCTACTAATGATCTCGTAGCCATTTTCGTTCCAATCCCGCGAATTCCTCCGCGAGCTGCTCGTCGGCAAGGTCATCCAGTTCCAAGTGCTGTACTCGATCCCGACCGGCGCCAAGCGCGAATACGGCACTGTGCAACTGCCCGGGACGAACGCGTCGTTGCCGGAGCTCGCTGCACAGGAAGGATGGGTTCGTGTCCGTGAAGAGGCTGGCAAGCGGGGCGACGAGTCCGAGGAGGCGGTTGCGCTGCTGGAGCGGTTGAGGGGGCTGGAGGCCCTCGCGCGGAGTGAAGGAAAGGGTGTCTGGGCCGGTGCAGAGAACGGTCGAGTCGAGACGACATACGAGGTGGCCGATCCGAAGGCGTTGGTGGAGGAGTTCAAGGGCAAATCGGTCGATGCTGTGATTGAGAGGGTGCTGAACGGAGACCGTGTGCTGATCCGTCTTCTTCTGGCGCCTAACCGGCATCTGCAGACCATTTTGGCTGTGGCGGGTATCAGGGCGCCGGCTGCCAGAAGGGTCAACGCGGATGGCACTGAGCAGCCTGGTGAGCCGTTGGGAGACCAGGCGCATCAGTTCGTCGAGTCGAGGCTCTTGCAGCGCAAGGTCAAGGCGAATCTCGTTGGTGTGACGCCGCAGGGTCAGCTGGTGGGAACCGTCCTTCATCCTAATGGAAATATCGCCAAGTTCCTGCTCGAGGCCGGACTGGCGCGCTGCCACGACCACCACTCGACGATGCTGGGTCCTCAGATGGCCGCTCTGCGCCAGGCGGAGAAGACCGCCAAGGATGCCCGCAAGGGCCTGTTCACGGGCCTTGCCGCTCCCAAGGGCCCTGCTGGCGGGGCTGGGGACTCTGACTACATCGTTACCCGTGTGTTCAACGCCGACACCCTCTTCCTGAGGAACAAGGCGGGCAAGGAGAAGAGAATCAGTCTGAGCAGTGTGCGACAGCCCAAGCCATCAGACCCCAAGCAAGCCCCCTATGCGGGAGAGGCCAAGGAATTCCTGCGTAAGAAGCTCATTGGCAAGCACGTCAAGGTCACGATTGACGGCAAGAAGCCGGCTACGGAGGGCTACGAGGAGAGAGAAGTTGCTACTGTCATCCAGGGCAACACCAATGTGGCCCTGGCGCTTGTGGAGGCTGGATACGCCTCCGTCATCCGTCACCGCCGGGATGACGAGGACCGCTCCCCTGAGTACGACGCTCTGCTGGCGGCGGAGGAGGCTGCCCAGAAGGAGGGCAAGGGCATGTGGTCGCCCAAGCCGCCCAAGGTGAAGCAGTACCAAGACTACTCCGAGAATCTGCAGAAAGCGAAGATGGAGGTGTCCATCCTGCAGCGACAGAAGCGCGTTCCCGCGATTGTCGACTTTGTCAAGTCCGGCTCTCGTTTCACTGTGTTGGTTCCCCGTGAGAACGCAAAATTGACCTTTGTGCTCGGGGGCATCCGCGCTCCCAGGTCCGCTCGCGGCCCAGGTGAGGCGGGCGAGCCTTTTGGCCAGGAGGCACACGACCTGGCTAACCGGAGATGTCTGCAGAGGGATGTTGAGATCGACGTTGAGACCATTGACAAGGTGGGCGGTTTCATCGGTACGCTCTATGTGAACCGAGAGGACTTTGCCAAGGTGCTCCTGGAGGAAGGTCTGGCTAGTGTCCATGCCTACTCTGCAGAACAGTCCGGCCATGCCAACGAGTACTTTGCCGCGGAGCAGCGGGCCAAGGACGCTCGCAAGGGTCTCTGGCACGACTGGGATCCAAGCAAGGAAGTGGAAGAGGAGGAGGCACTGCCTGCTAATGGCAACGGTGTCGAGGCCGAGGCCGCCGAGCGTCGCAAGGACTACCGCGATGTGATGGTCACGTACGTTGACCCAGACAGCGCGAGACTGAGAGTGCAGCAGATTGGTGCTGGAACGACCGCGCTGACTGAACTGATGAATGCCTTCCGCTCGTTCCACATCAACAAGGCCAACGAGAAGTCTCTGCCTGGCCCTCCTAAGGCGGGTGATTTCGTTGCTGCGCAGTTTACTGAGGACAACGAGTGGTATCGGGCCCGCATCCGCCGGAACGACCGCGAGAAGAAGCAGGCTGAGGTGTTGTACATTGACTACGGCAACTCAGAGGTCCTGCCGTGGTCTCGACTACGTCCTCTGGACCAGCCTCAGTTCTCCGTGCAGAAGCTGAAGGGCCAGGCCGCCGATGCGGTCCTATCCTTCCTGCAATTCCCCGTCACCTCCCCTGGCTACCTGGCGGATGCGGTTAGCTACATTGGAGAAACCACTTTTGACCGCCAGCTCGTGGCCAATGTGGACTACGTCTCGCCGGAGGGCACTTTGCACGTCACGCTCCTGGATCCTTCGGTGTCGAAGAACCTGGAGGACAGCGTCAACGCGGACATCATCCGGGAGGGCCTGGCGATGGTTCCGCGCAAGCTGAAGGCGTGGGAGCGGGCGGCGGGCGAGACGCTGTCGCATCTGAAGAAGCTGGAGGAGGAAGCCAAGCAGGAGCGGAAGGGCATGTGGGAGTACGGCGATCTGACGGAGGACTAAGCGTCGTAACTGTATACTCCGTATACTCTCCATTGTATACCCGAGCGATCGTCATGCGCATTGTTGGCGAGGTCTCTTTCTCAGTCTGTTTCCACTTGTCGATATACCACGTATCCCACTGCAACCTGCATACCATTCGCATGTATTCGCTTCATAGCCAGCTGTATCACCACCTAGGCTCTAGCATCAAAATCTATGATTCCATCCCGGATCCGATCGATCCAATCAATCTGTATCTTACCCTCATGCTGACCATAACTCCCATCTCACCTGTCATCTCGACGCCACCGCCATCGCCAAGCTCAATGGCGATCAGTCACAAGCGGGATCGCTGGAGTCAGACTCGATTTGGTTAACGAATGAACTATCAATTAACTAGTTATGCTCATTGAATGGTTACACGATTATCACTTGACTACCATGAAGTCTACTACTAGTAACTATAGCTAACCCCGTACTCTACTGCAGCCGGTAGCCAGTAGTTAGTTAACTAGTTATGCATAATGCAGCTGACATAATAAGAATAATACACGGATGTCGATTTGGTTTCTTCCGAGCGCCTCTTTTGGAATTCTATCGCATTGCATCATGTCGCAGATGATAATAAAACTCTTCATTCCTGTCTATATCTACTGTAATTAGCATTATCAGAATACATACATACTTTCCCTAGTTAAGGATCCATTCGTGCACTAGTAAATTCCATCATCGAGTTACCCAGGTAAGTAACTACTCCATACCATAAGCAGTGTAATAACAACTAATTTCGTTCCGAGATCCGATCCTGAATTACTCGAATTGTACGGAGTAATCATGGCATAATCATAACTATCCCCAGTAAATTTATTAATTTATTCATTACTGTACTCCGCACTCACTTTAACTAGTTAAATTAAACTCACGCCGGCTTACTTAATCGCTGATCATTCTTCCGGAGGCTGAACTGAAAGATCAGATCAGAAAGCCACTCGTCTAGACTCGTCGTTGAAAGGCAAAGGCAAATTCTGGAGAGGAGCTTGCTTCTGTCAGCTTTTTCTGTTCTGTTCTGTTACACTCTGTCCTGCTCTGATCGATACGTGCTGTGCTGCTGAGCAAATCTGGGTGGATATTCTCGTTCCTGACGCTTCTCAGGGCGAAGACGGATCAGCAGGGATCCGAGACTAAGAACGGACGGAGTTTCGTGCCGGCAACATCCCAGCAAGAAAGGACGAAAGTAAACGGGTTATTCACAAATACAGCCAGATACAACAGACAAATACAAAAGGGAAATACAGAAAAAAAAGAAAGAAAATGGGCCTCTGGCGAACCTCCTCGCGCAAATCGCAAAAGAGCTCCGAGACCAGCACCCCCGAAGACCAGTCGCCCGACGCCCACACGCCCACGTCGCGACAGGATCCCAACCTCGACCGCAGCTTATCTCGAAATGACCCGGAGGCCTCTGCCAGACAGGCCAACAGCGAGGCCTGGCTGGCTGGCCATCTGCACCATCTGACGCCCGAGCAGGAGGATAGTCTGCAGCGGTTCAAGAAGCTCTGTGAGGAGAAGGGCTACTATACTCCGGCTAAGGAGGGGGAGGAGGAAGGAAAAGCGACGCATGATGATGCGACGTTGTTGTAGGTTTTTCCCTTTCCTTTAATTGTTTGTGGTTTGGTGGGGTGGTTGGTCAATTGCCTGCGTTTTGTATACCACTGTTCTAAAGATGGATGCTGACATTTGATGCGCAGGAGATTTCTTCGCGCGCGCAAATTCGATGTGAACGCGGCCTTCCAGCAGTTTAAGGATACGGAGGAATGGAGAAAGGATAACAAGATCGAGGCGCTCTATGAGAATATCGACATCGAGTCCTACGACGAGGCTAGGAGGATGGTGAGTCGGTTACAGGGGGGGTAGTAGGAAAGATATGGCTGACGATGAATGCAGTATCCCCAATGGACTGGTCGACGTGATCTGCGCGGAATCCCCGTCTACGTCTTCGCCATTAGACACCTCGACAGCAAGGCCATGGCCGCGTATACGTCCAAGGTCTCCCAGTCGACCACGGCGGAGACACACAAGTCTTCGACCGTCCCCGCGCGTCTCCTGCGTCTGTTTGCGCTGTACGAGAATCTGCTCCGTTTCGTTATGCCGCTCTGCTCGCAGCTGCCGCGACCCAATCCCGAGACGCCGATCGTGTCCTCGACGAATATCGTGGATGTCAGCGGTGTTGGGCTGAGGCAGTTTTGGAACTTGAAGGGCCACATGCAGGATGCGAGTGTGTTGGCGACTGCGCATTACCCCGAGACGTTGGATAGGATTTTCGTACGTTCTCTTACTTCCATTCGAATGCGTTACATTGCGGAAAAACTAACCATACCCAGCTCATCGGCGCGCCCTCGTTCTTCCCTACCGTCTGGGGCTGGATCAAGCGGTGGTTCGACCCCAACACCACATCCAAGATCTTCATCCTATCCGCAGACGAGGTCAAGCCCACCCTGACCTCATTTATGCCCCTCTCCAGCATCCCCAAGAAATACGGCGGTGAACTCGACTGGGACTGGGGCGACCTGCCCAGTCTGGACGAGCCCGCGCGCGAATTGATCGGTGCTCTCGAGACGTCTCCCGCGAACGGCCAAGGCAAGCCCGGCTTCCTCAAAGGCCCCGTCCTCTTCAAGGGCGACAAGATCGAAGTCCTCGGATCGGAAGGTGGAAAGCCCCGAAGACAAGAGATCCCCGTGGAGAAGAAGACCAGCAGCACCGGCAATGGCGATATCGCCGCGGCCGCAGCTGCAGCAGGCGAAGCAGCCGCCCCTACGACGAACCCGCTCCCTAGCCAGGACGAGGACGAGAAAGCCGCGCTGGAGAAAGAGATTGCTGACGGTGCGGTCTCGCCGCAAGCTACCACGACTACTGCGTGAGTATGTGTAGTATTGCATGGCATGGCATTGCATGGCGTCGCATGAACATGTTCCGTTAAACCGAGTACTTTATACTCTTTATGTTAATTATGACTTTCTTTGTTTGTCTTATGTTCGGCTTTAATCTAGAGAATAGGACTGGGATTTCTGATATCTGTCCTGTGTTTATTTTTCTACTTTTCTTTTTCACTTCTGTATTGTTTAAGTTCTGATTTCCTCTTCTATTCCTTTTCGTCCGAGTACGTTTCCGTTCGGGTTTGATCTCGTCGGAACTTGATCATTCATTCCTGAACCAGCAAGAAGGAAAGCATAGGGTGGGTTAAGACGCGGTAGGGATGCATAAGGATACATCTGGTCGAGTTTAGTCGAGTTTAGTTTACTCTGCCTTGCTTTGGCTTGTCTATCTAGATTTCATCCAGAGCTGCTTTTGCTTGCTTTTGCTTTTGCAATTGTTGCATCGCATCGCATCATCACAGGCATGATCTGCATCAGAGGGTACAGAATTTATATCACACTGTGCTGATCACCGTTTACATATGTTTCTGTATATCTCGGCATCCGTTGTTTGATTGATTGGTTAGTTTTTTTATTTCCCCGGCATGCTATCAGTAGTATGTTAGTATCTACAACACGGAAGGTCTAGGATGGGACAGGACAGGACAGGGAATATAGACGGATTAGTTATTTATACCATACCAAGTCATAACATAACATAACTAGGAGGTTATAGAATGGTGTTATTGTTCCTCTTTATATCCATGGTCCGGCTATCTGATACGTAAGTATCTGCAAGGCAAGGCAAGGGCGGAGCTCAGCCTATTTGACAGAATAGGATAGGAATGCGCTATACTACGCTGAGCCCACATCATGCTCCATGCCCTGGACCATGAGAACAGCGGAAGGATCTAGTTCCAAGACGTTTGGATTTCAATTAATACATAAAACGTGAACATACACATAACCCCCTTCGTTCCTTTCTGGTTCACTCTATTCTTTTGTTTTGTTTTCTCATCTATGTGGATACGATGAGTAGGAATGGGTGGATAGATGGATAGGTAGACAATATCATTATGGGATTTCCAGCAGCGAAAACGAAAAGACAAGACAATGAAACCATGCTTTGTTATTTATTCTTACAGCGAAAATTTCCGCTTTAGGCTCCCTTCCAGAGGAGGTTGACTTGTTTGGCGCGAGTCTGAAGAGTTTGCCAGTGTTAGCTAATCGTGTCTTGAGAAATGACAATGGCTTATTGGGGTATGCTGGGAACTGGGCAGGATGAGAACTCACCATTGGTGCCAAAAAGGTCACACCGGCCGCCAAGGCAACAACAGTCGCAACGAGCTGCAGCTTTGAAAAGCCCTTGCCGAGAATATCAAACGCTTGGCTGGGCGAGATGCGGGTGCCGTAAATGTCGCCGCCAAAGGCAAAGACCAGACTCGTACTCTCGAGCAGAGTCGGGCTGGAGAGGATGGTGTGGATTCCAGAAACGTCACGCGCGTGGGTGATGTACCACCGGCCGTCGAACTCGAGGAACGGGTTGTACTTGAAGAGACCCTCTTCTACTTCAGCAGCAGTTGGGTCGCGGCCGACAGGACGACGCGGATCGAGAACAGGTCGGGGAATGCCGACAATGGCGTTGGACGCGGGCAGGGTGCAGAGAAGTAGACGGTTTGTGATGCCCTGACGAGTCTGGGTGACGGCCATATGGGAGATGGGCTCCGGAATGACAAAGGCCTGCGAGATAACATGTGGTCGAGGGGGAGCACCCAAATCGTGGATGCTCGAGTAGTTGGATGACGAGCCAAGAGGGCCTCGGTCGTTGGGAATCGGCGATTCGTAGAGTTCAGAGACTATGAGCTGGTAGCCCTTGGCCTCTTCGCCGTCAGAGCTGTCTGCCCAGAAAGAAAAGGCGAACCAGTTCTCGGAAATCACTGATGAGATAGGCTGAGTCGTGTCGACACCAGTCTGCGCGGCTGCGTGGAGCACCTTGCCCGAGACACCGTCGAGTAGATAGAAGGACGCAGAGGTCTCGCCAACGGCGGTCACCAGGGCAAGGTTCGAGTTCAGGTACTTGTACAGGACGGAACGGTTTCCCAGGACCTTTCCAATGGAAGCCACCGGATCGTGTGCAGGGCGTGCAGTCGCGTGGACGATTCGCTGTCCCTTAGGGGGGACGAATTCCCAGACGGGAGACTTCTGGTTCTCCGAGCTCCAGCCCAGAACTCGCCCGTCATTGCTCAACGTCACGATAAAGCCAGATCCATTGGGAAATCCGACTGGGGCACCATCTCCCTTGATGCCTACCAGGACAGGGTCCAGGCCGTTGTTCAGTACCGCAACAGACTTGAGCTTTTCAGTGGCAGGCGTGCGGAAGATAATCTCTCCGGAGGTAGCATTCACTTTAACAGAACTGCCATCGTCTGCATATGCGGTGGCCGTGCCAGGTTGAGTAGCGACGGCCTTGACGTTCCAGCTCTCGGTTTCAGCGGCCTTAATGCTCCATGCGACTGCGCCTTGCTTTCCGGTGTCGATAGCAAACAAGCGGCCGTTCTCGGTGGCAACAATAACCAGCTTTGACAGCCCGAAGCTGTCGAGATTAGTAACCTCGTCGGTCACCAAACTGGAAAGGATACGCTTTGGCAGTTCCTGGAGCCACTCAGGCAGATGCTCGAGATCCCTAACATGACGCTTGACACGGTGAACATACGCTTCCAACAAACTCTGATGACCTTCCTCTTCAAGTTCTCGAACAAGGCCATCCTGGTCGTTTTTGTCAACCCAGCCAGCAGCCTGTGCACCGGCTAAAGCTTCATATCTCGTCCACTCACGCTCGCCGTTTCGTGTCAGTTCCCAGTCACCGGATTCGAAGACACTGGCGAAGCGGACAGCCGCCGAGTTGCCTTTAGCTACAACCTCGGACACGGCATGAAGAACACGCTCGCTCTTTGCATCCTTACGGATCCATCGACCAAGAACGGCGTCGTCTCTGGAGGAGACGACATTTATTTCGGTTTCGGTGATGCGGGTGAAATAGACGTTGGCGTCAATGTTGCTCAGCGCGAAAACAGACTTTTCAGCTACCTGTGGCAGCTTATATGCCTTGGACACAACTGAAGACTTGAGGTTGGTGTGATAGACCTCCGCCCAAGAACTCGAGTCGGTCTCGTAGTGAACAAGGAAATGGGGGAGAGAGTTCAGGGCGTGCGGTGCGTGCACCTCGATCTTACGAATGTCTGTGCCGCTGGTGTTCTCGATATTGACAGAGTTCACCTGCTTAGAGCCGATGATGTTGATCTTCAGACTCTTCTGCGACTTGTCCGCCCAAACAATCAGAGGAGACGCGCTATTCGCGCCAACGAAGAGAATGGAGTCTGGACCGGCTACATCGCTTTCAGAGCTCAGGATGTACTGGCCTTTCTGCCGTCCGCTGACCGGATCCAATGATGTAACCTTAATCTTGTAACCTTTCAGAAGAGCGGATTGCAACGAGATATAGAAGATCTCCGTAGCGGACGAGGAGACCTGGAACGGTACATCACCACTGTGGATTGTTAGCACAGACCACAGCACGTTTAAACCCCAATGCGAACCTTTCATCCTTGTATTCCCATTTGACCTGTCCAGAAGCGCCATCTAGCCTTCGTACAACTCCGCCCTTCCCCTCGAACAGCGCAATTGCGTCGCGGGCCTGGCGTTTGGCCGCAGCGTCCTCGAACTCGAGCAATTCCAGGTCCTTCGCAGTCGCGCCTGTAAACTGGCTCTCCCACGAGAGCTTACCATCGAGAGCGCCCCAAGAGTACACATTGGTGCCCGCGGCACTGACGACTGTGTTCTCTCCGCTGCCAGCACGTAGGAATCCCTCCGCATCGTCACCGTTCGGGGACCACCGTGTCAGGTTCTGTCTCCACACGAGAGATCCATCCCGCGGGTTGACCGCACCCAAAACTAGTTTCTCAGAGAGGGTATACAGCAAGGATGCATTCGAAGCGGAAGCTGGTTTGTGGAAGAATGTCGTCTTTGCGGAGGGAATGCCTAGGAGAGCATGGTGGAAGTCGATGTGGTAGGCTTCGTCGGCGAACAGGGCCAAGGACGATGGCACACACCATGCCAGGAGAAGCGCCGCCTGGAGTCGCATGATTACCTGCCCGTCACGGCGTGCATTTGAGTGCGGGAATCGCTGTGGTGGAGGATCGAAAGATCAAGAGCGCAGTGGTGCTGGAGCTTCCCCAACTCTCCGCGCGACGATCGAGACAACAAGCTCCGGCTGCACTAAAAGCTAAGTCCGCTCCGACATTTTGACATCAACGCGAAGGCAGCCTTCTTGCTTTAGGAGATATGGTTAAAAGACATCAAACAAATGTCTTTTACGCAGTTGAGTCTTGTTGGCTAACTGCTTTCTATATGAAGCTGAAGCGATAACAAGTTTCATACAGCTACTCGTGATTGAGTCCGACTTCTTGCTACAGTATCTGAATATTCCGTAAATAATATATAGTCACTGGGAGCTTCTCGATTGTAACGCTCTGCGCTGCATCGATTCCAGATCTAAGCATCACAGTTCACGATTTCCCAAAGCAGACATCATTGGCATGCTCGATAGTCCTCTTCTCGCCTTGGCTCATATCGTCCGCGATCTCCCAGCGTCTTGTTCCCATGCCCATTGCCCGGAGGCCATCTGGACTCAATGATGACCAATCGACTGCTCCTTCGAAACCACTCTCTCCAGGGCCGCCTGCGCCTGGGAAATCCGGTGCGGGAGAGTATGCGAGCGCTGCGTGCCGCTGGCGCAAAAGATATTCTACATTCTTCTCGCACAGAGGAGTGGCGGGAATATACAGCACACTAGAATCGCTTGCTCCCCGATGTTCCCGGTCGACAGAATGTATCCCGTCACAGTGCCAGGCGACGTAATCACCAGGCTCAACGCGAGGTACAGAAACCATAGTGGCATCCAACTCGAGGTGAGGGTGCGTGGACGGGTTGAATTCCTGACAGGCACCGGGCACTGAGCCAGGGAAAGAATTGTCCATAGCGGGAAGCAGGCTCTCAGAGTTGAAGAATGGCCGCAAGATGGTGTACGCTGTGCTGTGGGTGATCATGGGACAAACGTGCATGGTGCCCTCGCCGGGTCCAGTATCCGACATCGAGAGCCAGCCCTGGAAGAATCTGAGCATGGAGCAAGCTCCAGCTCCATTGTACAGATCCATCGTGGCTTTCATGCGGTGCTTAGCATCCCATGCATCATACTCCTCCCACTTCCCTTCGAGGATCTTGCTGTACACCCTAGAGTACTCTGGATCTTCCCATCGTTCGAGAGAACCTCCATCTGCGTGTGGACCTAGTGTGAATTTGGCATCTCCTGGATTACGAATCCTGAACCGATCCGCATATGTTAATGGGTGAGTGGTAGAAAGTTCGGTACTGGGATCACTTGAATGCCAGAGACGCTGAAGGAACCTCTGCGTCTCGAGCATATTCGGATGTGCTCTTGCCTCCGTCTGCGAGGGCGTCCAATAGAGCTCATAAACAGCTGGAGAATCCGGAGGAAATGCTTTCACCCTGTCACGATTGGCAGCGATATATTCGCGTGCCTTTTCCTTCAGTTCCAGCGCCGTGGATCTGGGAACGACATTGCGAATCACTGCGCATCCCCGATGACGGATCTCAGCGAGGACATCATCGGATACTCTGCCATTCACAACGTCAGAATATGCAACAGAGGGAACGATCTGGATTTAGTTAGCATTGTACCGCTCTTGTAGATCTACTCGTAAACATACATTGCTACCCCTCTTCTTGATTTCCTGCACCTCATCCTCTAGACTGCTCAACAGCCTTTTCCAGCTGTCCCTCAACGCATCCTCGTTTGTTTGAAAGAGCTTCAGCTTCAGATCTTGGAACCGTGGCGGCAGTGGCTCCGGTTTATAGTCTGGCCGCAGGCTAGGAAACACCGACGAAATATCACCCGCGGCCTTCGTCATATGAGACAGCGCGGCCGCAGTAGATGCAGCTCGGATAGTTGGTTTTGCAAGCATCCTTGAAATAGTCATTTCAATGTATTATGAGACTTACAAAATTGACCCTCTCGTTTGTCTTGACCGTTCAATATATAACTTGTTCTATGCAGAGTGCGGACCCCAGAGTCGGGAATCCAAACTAGGAAGGCGGCCCGACTTCCTAATACGGCACAGCAGCCGCTCGGGTTCTATTGCACCGACATCGAATATAGAACAGTTACGATGTTATGCACTCTACTGCAGAGAGTCAACTGAGATAAACCACATAACAAGCACGGCTATCATTTGTGGAATTCCAAATTGGCTAACATTATTACAGTCTCCTGTGGTTGATATATCTCAATAAGGCTCAAGGGCCCTGCGTGACCTGCCACATATTCCCAAGCATCGCTGAGAAATTGGAATTTCTCCATTCACTCCAATCATGGTTCAACAGACCAAAGCCTTCGTCATAATCGACAGTCGATGATCGGACGTAATAACTTCCTTGGATAGCCCAGACTGCCCACTCTGCATCATTCGACTCCATGTACTCCACCAAGCATCCCAAATACTTAGAGTCATCATCTGATAATCCCTGATCTGGGCCTCCTGTCATTCCCACGCCAAACTCTGAGAGAATCAGAGGTCCAGTGTATGGCTTGTCCTGTTCCAGTACAAAGCCATTGAGTGCTCCATACTCGGCCTTCGCTATCGAGCAGGAGCGCGTTGGGTTGGGAAACGTGACCGTAAATGAGTACGCGTGAAACTCCCATACGTGCTTATCAGCCCAGGCGGTTGTATTGAGTGGATTCGAAGAGACGAACGAAAGATCAGTGGCGGATTGCGACCCGCCGATAATGATCAGTACATCCGGATTGGCAGTGTGGACAGTAGTTGCTGCCTGAGAGATTAGATTATACCAGTCTTTGTGGCCATTCGTATCTTGCAATAAGGGAATGGGCCGAAGCTCATTGCGCAAGGACATCCCAACAACGCCTGAGTGCCCTGCGGCGAAATGCGCCATGAATTCAAGTCCTTTGATCCAGTCATCGGTGTGAAAGTATTGGCTATTCCACTTATTGTAACCCAAAGCCGTATCCCACCAGCCATTGCCATCAGTAAGGTTACAGCACCAGCTAGCTTTAGACACATGATTATCGAGAATCGTATAGACGCCTTTGCTCTCAAGAGAATCGATGACCGCACCAAAAACGTCCAGAATTGTTGAGGATCCCAGGAAAGAGTTTTTGCTGAGGGCTTGCTGGTACAGTGCCGTCATATTGGAAACAGGGACACCCGTAGCCCCAGCCGCATTATTAAAAGAGTCGGACACACTGGTATTAGGTCCCAGGGCCATATCGATGGAATACGTGAGTCGCACACAGTTGAACCCATTGTCGGCAATAAACGAAGAGATAGTATCGACAGACTGGTACTGAAGGCCTTCAGGGATATTCACTTCCATGTGCCCTGCCCAATTGACACAGCGCAACTTGACGCGATTGTTGTCAGAATCCAAGATCCATCGTGAAGAGGTATGCAATTGACCTATAGTTGGTCGAATCAACTGCATAAGCAGGCAAAGAAAATAAACCGTGGGCATCAGCAGCGACGGCATTGTGGCTGGGCCTGGAGACAGGGAAGTTTGAGAACAGTTTAGAAACATATTTATTATGGTTTTCGAATATGGGGGCCGAATGCTCAAATGCAACCTTGTTGATCCTCTTGAATCCGACTGCCTTAGTACAACTTCAACGTTGTATCCGGTGAGGCCCGCGAACTTCATGTGACCGCACGTGGGTGTCTTGAACATGGACAGTTAAAGCAGCTAATCATAAGCATGGCACGAACTTTTCGATAAATTAGACATCGTGCTAGGCTGTAACCCAACTGAAGGTTATCCTATCGGGTGAATAGCGGTAACTACTAGCAGCGTAGAATATTGCATTATTGGCGTGGATTTGGACAGTACTTGAATGATGACTTTTGGGTTTTTTGAGATCGGATTATGTATATACAATTTCATCCGCATCCGCAACCTTGCTGAGAGGCTGCGATCTTTAAATGTGGTCTTGGCGCATCTTTCCTTTTACTGCATTATGTAGCGGAATATTTTGTTTCGTTCTTTATTTTAATTTTAACTTTTGAGGGAAGGTCCAGGAATCAACCAATAATGGCCGCATATGCCTAGCAACTCGGCAGTCAAGAGAATATGTACCTTGACTATTATCAATATCTGGGTTCGGACTGACTTCTAAGGGTTTCTTGTCCTTCTTGGTCTAGTCACCTAGCCGACTTCGACAACTATGTTTGGCCATTTATTCTCTTTCGCGCTGAAGGATGCAATAATAAACGTATAACTGATTGCATCATGTAGAACAGTTAGATCTCTTTTCCCTGACTGGATGAAGTATAGATCGTTTGACAATTTTAAAGCTAATCAGCATATCTATCGCAAATATGAGAGTTGACAGCAGATTCTAGATATGCGGTCGAGAACACTGACTGGCCCACGAATGATCGCCTACATCGGACAGAAAAAGAACCCACAAAAGTCAATGTACTGTCTGAATCCGAGCTCTAGTCTGATATCTGCAGATTCTAACATATTTGAAGTCAAGAAAATATATCTGGACAGGCTGGTTGAACCTTCAAATAAATCTATTGTTGAATTCCAGACGTAACAGTGATATGAACTATTAGTTATGTGTTTTATAATCTCATTCTAAACTTACCTGCTAAGCGATCACCGGCTCTAGTTTCTAACTCGATACAAAAAAAGGCGTTCGAAACCTACACAACCAGGACTTCCCATTCGAATCTTGCATAGAGCGTGAGATATTCCCGTGAACCGTATATTCAGGAATTGAGAGTCCATAAACGTGTCTATATGGCACATCCTTCCGCGGCAGTAGCCTTCCATCACAAGAGAAGGATACAAGCACCTGCATTCCCAGAGATCCTACCTACCAGAGCTTTCTTCGTATTCAGATATATAGTCTACCTCCCGTTTGTCTTGGTCCGAAAAGGAGCCACTAGCATCTCGCAGCAACTGACTATGGAATACTCGTCATGAAGGCACATCAATCAAAAAGCTAAAACGATCAATTCTGCTCCCAGATCCGCCTACGCTTCACACCTGACCCCTCCACCACATGCCTCTCCAAAAGTACAGGGTCATGGTCAGATTCTTCCATGGAAATACTGGCCTCCTTTCCTGAACCATCCGACCTCACGTGGGACAGAAGCAACTTGGAATAAGCTGCAGCTGCAGCTGCAGCCGCAGCATACTTTCGCCACCTGTCATTCTTATGGGAGTCGCAATAATCACAAATGCCGCGGATAATAAGCGAAGGGAAGGTATTCACTATCCCTGCGGCCTCCATCTCAAAGCATAGAACGCCGTATTCTTTACCCCATTTGTCTCGTGCCGTTGCGTCTTTCATAACCTGGTCTCCGGAGGCGATGGTGCCATAGTGGATGGCTGGTCTCCGAGTAGATCTAGGTTGGCGGGATATTAAATTTGACGTGTCGCACTCCGTACAGTTTAGTTCGCCTGGGCGATGTGGGTAACTTGGTGCGTATAGAAGGTCAGCTTCAAGACCTGGATGGCTGTATTCAGCATCCCTGTCCTGAATTTCATTCAAGTAGGCATACAGGGATACTGATGATGCAGGGACAGATTGCATGATACTCAAGGTTGACCTGAGATGCCTCGGTGGGGGCTGTAGGTAGCCATTGAGCTGGAACATGCCATTCTCCAGTGTCTTCTTCATATCATACGCGAGAACTCCTGAGCTCGAGTTATTCTGCTTACTGACAACGATGTCCCCAAGCCGGATGTCATGAGCAGCAGACGGGACACCTCCACCAATGCCAACCAAGAGGCAGAACTTAATACACGGGAAGGTTCTCCTCATGTTTGCGGCAACGTCAGCTGCAGACGTTGTGCCGTATTCACCGTAGGGGAGACATGTAGCTACAACATTGTGGTTGCAGATGCTCCCGAAAACATAGGAGTTGGGGTCAGCGGTTGGGATAGGTATGGCTCTGTGGCGGGTATCGAAGAGCAGAACGACAGCTGCGAGCTCATGGTAAAGAGCGCAAATGATTGCCACCTTATAATCCGTTGGGCCTAGTTGTGGTTGTGAGGAACCTTCAATTGTCCGCTCCGCTGGTCTTGGGTTGCTCGCGGCTGTGCAGGGCTGGGTACCTAACTCCTGTGAAGGTGATTTGCGACAGTCTTGGTCACTGTGGTTCGACGATATGCTTCTTCCGATGCCGCTGTCATGAGACAGAGAGCTGTTGATCTTTATCAATGGCGGAGCTATAGGCGCTGTAGATGGGTTACCCGTCTCGCCCCAGAACCATTCATGTATTGAGTGCTGTCCAAAAATAAACGCTCCGTTCCCGGTCATTTTGTATGGAAGAATTGACTCTGGTAGCTTGGGCTCCATGGAAGAAGGGAGGAGTATTTGAACCACGTCTGAGTGTGGTCCTTTTCCATTGTCACACGCGCATTCTAGTGGTCCTTTTTCTGGTATGTACCAGATCAAACCATCCGTTAGCTTGGGAGGGAAAGAATCCAGATTGCCACAAGTTGATAGCATGATATTTTGGAGATCAAAGTCTGATACAGCGAGATAATAGCGATGAAATGGAAGTTTTACCCATTCAGAACAAGATCGGATAGGTTGAATAATCTCGCCAAAGTTACTACCAAATAGCGTCACTGCATCCACTGCTCTTGTAAGGTCAACCCAAGACCGGCCCGAGGAGTCGAGCGTGGTTCCGCGAGTGTATATTGGGTCGCGCTCCATTGCAATATCGGTAAAGTCCCAGCCCTCAAGTTGAGATCGGGGCGCAGTATCGCTTGCAATTGCCATCTGGTGGTCGAACATTTTCTCCAAAGTCTCATAAAACTTCAAGACATAGTCTTGGAATCGGATGTAGTCTTCACCTTCAGGGTGTATCTTTAACTGAAGGTTCTCGGGATTCAAGAGAACCTGTAGCGCGGAATATGGCCGATGACTGTTTTTAGACTGTAACATGGAGGTATTGAAGACGACGAATGATGAGAACTCATTGCAGCTGTCAATTGCAAGTGAAGCACATACAAGATGAAGAAGTGCGCTAGTCCCATTTACTAGCCAGCCACGCTTGCTTACCTCGTCCCATAGGACAATGTATTTATTCTTCAACCATTTGAGCTTGCTCATATACCCGTGCCGAGAGGTATTGACCGAGCTCTTCTTGGGAGCGATGATGAAAGACGCGCCGGTGATCAGTTGCCCGAACGAGACTGAAGCATTGGACAGGAGGCCGGTTGCTTTTGGGAGTCGTGAGTTCTCAATATCGTATGATATATCTTCCGCACCTATGATAGTTAGAGACAGAAACTAATAGAAATTTGAGAACCAACCCGCATAAAATTTCATTTCAGAGCACCACCCAAGTATATGGCGACATTCGCTCAGGTCTGAAAGCTGCATTTGGACTGGACACAACTTCATCCCATCCAAGTAAGATACCCGATCACCGTACTCGGATGATATGAGGTGCCACATGACAATATTCTCTTCACGACCAGTTGGCAGGAGCAGCTTCGAAAAACCTTTGATGAAGATCTTCCCTGCGTATGAATTGACTCGTTGCGTCCCGACTAGTCCAGCCATAATTTCCAAAGGAACTTCGACGCCGCACAGATTCTTCCCCTTTGGCCTTCGAGGTATTGGAAAGCCTTCTACAATTACCGCTTCCCGGAATAGGTCATGCCAGCATTGGCCATTGCTGCGTCGCGTCGAGTGTTCCAAGGGCCGTTTCACAAATTCGATATTGAAGTGATGTAATCCCTTATATTGAATTGATGGCCGGAGAAGGGATATCTCCTCGGAGATGGCGGGCTGGACAATTGCACCTATCCACGATAGACATGCACCAATCTCAACAATTGCAGCAACAGTCCCTACCACATTAAAACGCAAATAACCAAGTTCGGGCTCCTGGCTTGCATAAACCATAGTACCGTCTATTAAGGATCTTTCTGTTGCTAAGTTAGCATTCTTTGCCTTGATTTCTTGATCCGTTCAGGACATACCTGATAGTGCTGGAGAAACGCCGTGGTT
Source organism: Paecilomyces formosus (assembly GCA_029606185.1). NCBI lineage: Eukaryota > Fungi > Ascomycota > Eurotiomycetes > Eurotiales > Thermoascaceae > Paecilomyces > Paecilomyces formosus. The sequence continues at coordinate 1,555,807 of JAPVCB010000039.1, forward strand.
GCTTAATACTTGCTGTATCAAATCTAAGACTTTGATTCCAATTGTGGGCCATGTCTGGCGTAGGTATTCGGAACATGAGAGTGCCTGTGCTTCGCTTGCTGACCCCGTTGTTGTGACAAGCAGTCCTAAGTCATAATCTGGAGAAGTGGGATATGTCTCGTCTTCAGGTAGTTTCCATTTAACGTGGAAGATGATTTGCCGTGTCTGTGATGCCATCCTGCTCACCTTCATTCGGACTGCCGGTAAGTTATGAATTTTATCGTATAGTTCCTCTGTCAGACTCTGGTTTGGTATAGCGAGAATACACTCCCGCTCAAGCTTCACAAGCAGAGTGTTATACGTAGGGGATGACTGAATTAACTTCGCGTACTGTTCAATCGCAGGCATTTCTGATTCTTTTGCTCCTGATACACCTTTTAGACTATGGTAAGTCACACTCTGGCTTTCAGAAGGTCCTTTCCATTGTTCCGAGGGCCGTTGATAATTTCCGATCTCTGATATACGACTCCGCTCATTCCAAATTCGTATCTTTTCCTCCAGAGTCATGTTTTCGGTCTTATCACCCCTGTCGTTAGCCACCACATCCTGTACCACCTTGGCCCTGCAGATCATGGATATATCTCTGTAGAGATACTCATAGTTAGAACCGATCGCCGTCACGCTGGAGGTTTAACATACCCTCTATATCGACGAATGAACCCCGTAATATCATGGTCAACCTGGGAAGCACGATAGCTACGAGAATTCAACGTAAACTCCTGAAGCATTCCAGGAAGAAGGCTGCAGATCATGTCCAGATCCTTAGCATCACTAAGATGACGACAGATCGTCTTGGCAAGGTCTGCCGCTAGGAGCTCAATGAAGCTCTTCTTGTCGGCTGCGGATAATATGGAGCCTTCTGAGTACGCCCTCTGCCCATCATCGCAAACTTTATACTCGGTTGAATCGAAGTCTCCCAAGCCCGCGCCGAATGAACCCCATCCTGGCGCAAAATTAAAATCAAAATCCGAACCAATATCTAAATAATCCAGCTCTTCTTGGATATTCTGAACTTCGCCCGCCAGATTCGTCGTCCCCGCATATGAACCAGAGCCATACCCGGAATCAGTGAATGTCAAATTATCCTGCTCGAGGCCGAGTTCCTCTAGTTCTACACTTTGCAGTGGGCTCGACGGGATCTGAGCCTGACGTTCACTTTTAGAGAGTCAACATTAACTTCAATATCACACCTTCTAGCGCAAAACTTACTGTTTGTCCGAATGGCGAGACAGCAAGTCCCTGCGATGAAGAACTGGATAGGCCCATGGAAATGGTAAGTTCGCATGATGATCCAACTGATGCTGCCTGTTTTAATACAAAAAAAATAGTCAATAAGATCAAGGTAAGCCCGCGGAGGAACCTGAAATACCTTCTATGCGCTACCGCCGTAAAGACCTTCACAATTCATTATTATCTCTCCGATTTGCTATTGGAAGTGAGCTAACCTTGCCGCAGTCAGGATGTTCACATGCATAGACGGGCCGGTCCATCTTTGACTTAGTGGTCCGATGCATGGATGGAGTATATTTCGGGTCCTCGTCCTCGGAAGCCATGATAACGATATTTCCCTGTGACGGGCAGATCTCTTCTCCGTATCTGTCTCTCTTTTTCCCTCTTTCTGTTTTCCTTTTTTCCCCTTCTTCAATCACTTCTTTGCTTTCTGGATCCTAAGAGCAAGAAATGCAGGCTGGAAGGACGCTGAAAAGAGGAAGGAAGAAGGAAATCTGACGATAAGTTTCCCTGCCACCTGAGCCTTGTGCAAGGCTGACAGTTAGCTTATTGATCTAGACTTTACCCCGCTCAACTCAGCGAGGCTGTAATATGCTTGCAGTTGAAGAGAACGGGCCAATTTCTCGCTTGATGGGGATCTAGCTCTGTGATATACTATATGTAAGGAAATAAAAATAGTAAAAAAACAAGAAATTGACGCTCCTGTTACTCTTCTGGCGACCTCAACGTCGAAAATGAAGTTTGACCGATGAGCCAATCGTATCCAATGGCGTCAACAAACCCCCAGTCCGTGATCCCAACTTCCCGCGGGAAATGGCAAATAATCCGGCACCAGACGCGTCGATACCTTCCACGAAAGCGCTCCGGTTCACCATTAAAGTTATCAAAAGAGGCAGTCAAATCATTAGGAGTGATATCAGTATTTGGTGCGGCGCCTTCGCTAACGATCTTCTAGATAACTGCGGCAATATCAGTACCGCCACCGCAACGAGCTAGCTCATGTGATGAGGCGTGGGCCATGCTGTTCCATGGCGCACAGCGGTGAAAACGCACACAAGTCGTTTTACATAGTCTGTAGAGCTGAAATAGAACTATCTAAATGGCAGGGAGAAATCGTTGGTCTGGTAAAGTATGTTGCGATGCGTTTTTTTATATACTTCCAGTCATCAAAGGTCGCATGGCCATGAGATGAAGGGAGAAGAGGACCTATGACCACTCCCTGCATGGGATCTCATGGAAGGTTTAAGGAATACATATCAGTTGAAGTGGATCTACAGATGTTCCCACCGGAGTTCTGCCCGAAGCGTTGTAGATGTTCCGTGCTGTGCGTGTTTATCCACTTTAGATACATGTCTTCGGATCCGGTTGAGCTCAGGGTACTTATACAGAGTATTACACGTCCACTATCTACGCTGTATCAATGCAGGCGTAGTCCGAACAACGGAGACGCTGAAGACTACTAACAAATGGAGGATTTAATAGATGAATTCGAGTCCCATACTGTAGTTTCGGTCGCTATCGCTGGTTGAGACTCGTCTCGGGAATCCTTCCCCGCTCGGCGGACTTGCCTTGCAGGATGCTACCTATGAACCCCGCGGGCAAACATCTTCTCCACGATCGGTCCAGAGCATCGTGGCAGAAGCCACCGGAATTTCTCCGACCGAGATGAAATGGAGAGGGATATAAGGATGTAATGGCCCAGGGGAAAGGCTTGTGTTGGACACAAGTCGGCTTCTCAAATCCCAGATACACCTGGAACGTTATCCACTTGTACGGCGTCGTCAGAATGGCTTTTTCCGCGAAAGGAAAGTCGGCAATAGTCACAGGAGCTGGTTCAGGTATGCATACATGATTGATGGTGATGTCCTTTTGCTGACCAGATCAGGAATCAACCTCAGTTTCGCCAGGTTGCTGCTAGAGAACGGCTGCAATGTCCTCATTGCGGATCTGGGCTTGCGCCCCGAGGCACAAGTGATTGTCGACAAGTACTCTGCTAAAAGCGGCACGTCACCAAGAGCAGTCTTCCTGAAGACTGACGTGACGGACTGGATACAGCTGGAGAGGATGTTTGATGTTGCTGTGAAAGAATTCGGGGAGATCGATATTGTGTGTCCGGGGGCAGGTGTCTATGAACCGGTATGTACCTCATCGATTTCTATGTGCCCTCTACTGTCAGAATGCTGATAGGATCGTCTTTGAATGGCAGCACTGGAGTAATTTCTGGAGACCTCCTGGTAACCCTCCAAGTCGGGATTCACTATCAGGTTCCAGATATGCCCTGATCGATATCAATTTAACCCATCCCATTCGCACCACACAGCTTGCCATTTCCCATTTCCTCCAACACAAGACAGATAACAGACCGAAGCATATCATTCATATCTCCAGCGTCGCAGGGCAGAACCCCTCCCTCGCAGCCCCTATCTACGTTGCGACCAAGCATGCAATTAGTGGGTTGGTTCGATCATTGGCAAAATTGGACCGCAGACTTGGAATCCGGGTTACGGCTGTTGCCCCCGGAGTCATCAAGACGCCTCTGTGGACCGAGCATCCCGAGAAGCTAAAGATGGTGGATGAAAAGGTGGATGAATGGGTCACAGCGGATGAGGTAGCCGAAGTCATGCTTGCTCTCATACAGCAAGACAAGGTTAGTGAAATCATTGGTGACAAGGAAGGCAAAGGCAAAACATATCCGGTGGAAGGAGGCACCATCATCGAAGTAGGGAAGAAGGCTAGAGCTGTTCATGCATTCAATGACCCAGGCCCGGTAGGCCTAGCAGGAAATACAGTGTCTGATATGAAACTGGTCGAGGAAGAGGCTTTTGAATTGCTGTCACAGAAGGGATGGGGAGCTACAGATTCTAAACTATAAGCTCAGTCGTAACGACACGCAGCATTCCAAATAGAATATAGCAAAGAATACAGTACATATGATACGATCGAACTAAGAGAACCAACAAATGATCCAGAGAAGTGACAGATCTCATTGCATAGACATATCATCCAAATCGCATACGATGTTATCGTAAGCAAGCTTAAAATTATTTTTAGACATGTACCCATTTCACAGTTGGTGATCGATTGACTTTGTGGAAAGTTTCAAAGGAGATCGCGATCTGAATGAACTCCATGGCAATGGCGATGCCCATGTGGTGATAAAAAATAATTCTGGAAAGCATCCCATCCCACCATGTGCTGTTATCTCATGACACTCCGAGTCCTCTGATAGTTAGTCCGTAACCTACGTGTTTCCCCGTGGAGATAAGAATAGCTGGTGGTCCGTGGCGACCGGAAGTATCTCCGCTCGGACGTTTAGCACTTGCGCCCGATTGCCTAATACGTCGTCTCCGAATCAGACACTTTCTCATCAACCCAGCGTCGGTGTCGACCTTCCCATCATCGATCCGCCCTCGCTGAAAGCATCGTCGGCCGCTGGCTCGAGTCGCATTATGCCACTGTCGATGATTCCATCTGCAGAATTTCCATAACCACTCTTTCGTCGGGCGCACGTCTACAAACGGTCTGCAATATTCTCACCGACAACCCGCCATGTTCGACGACGAAGCAGCCGTGGGTGCGTCTTCTGTGGACGCACCGCGGAACAGATCACGAAGGTAGCTACCTCTGGTGATATTCTATGTGAATGGTTTTCCGACGTGCAGATTGTGCTAACCCCTGGTTGTCTTCACAGGCGCCTACTGAGAGGAAAGCGAGATAATGGATACCAAGGCTCAGCCAGTTGGATCAGCAGTGTTATTAACCTGCTTAACACCAGTACGGATGAGAGAACTCTGCAGATATTGATTTCATGATGCTGATTATGTGTTTAGTCGTCGGTGCCGGTGTCCTAGCAATGCCTCTTGCCATGTCCCATTTCGGAATCGTCCCTGGTATCTGCGTTATAGTCTGGTCGGGTATGGCATCTGGATTGGGTCTCTATCTACAGGCTAGATGCGCACAGTATTTGGACCGGGGTTCTGCGTCTTTCTTTGCCTTGTCCCAGATTACGTATCCGAATGCCTCCGTCATCTTCGACGCGGCCATTGCAATCAAGTGTTTCGGTGTCGGTGTGAGCTATCTGATCATCATCGGAGATCTTATGCCTGGAGTGGTAGAAGGCTTCTTGGGGGGTGCACCTGAACACGACTTTTTGGTGCACAGGCAGTTTTGGATCACCGCGTTTATGTTCGTTCTGACGATCCTGTCCGCTAAGATGCATGTGCTGACAACAATCCTAGGTTGGTCGTCATCCCACTCGCTTTTCTAAGAAGATTGGACTCCCTTAAGTACACGAGTATCATCGCTCTCGTATCCATTGGATACTTGGTCATCCTCGTGCTCTACCACTTCATAAAAGAAGACACGATGGCCGATCGTGGACCGATCCGGGTGTTCAAGTGGGGAGGGCCTCTTCCCGCCTTGAGCAGCTTCCCCGTTATCGTCTTCGCATATACGTGCCATCAGAATGTATGTCAAAAGCACCTACAATGCATACACAATCCTAACATTCTTACAGATGTTCTCCATCCTGAATGAGATCAGCAACAACAGCCATTTCAGCACCACCGGTGTTGTCTTTGCAAGTATCGGCAGTGCGGCGTCAACTTATATCTTAGTCGCCATTACCGGATACCTTTCCTTCGGGAACAGCATTGGCGGTAACATTATTGCGATGTATGCGCCATCTGCGTCTGCCACGATCGGACGTGCTGCCATCGTTGTTCTCGTTATGTTTTCCTACCCACTGCAGGCCCATCCCTGCCGTGCATCCGTGGATGCTGTCCTAAGATGGAGGTGGAAACCAAGAGGCTCCAATGGTAACGATGTGTCACCTCATCGTCACCCTCTTTTAGGACCCCGTGGAAATCGACCTGCTGAGCCCATGAGTGATATTCGTTTTGCCATCATTACGACTATCATCATCATTCTGAGCTATATCACAGCCATGACTGTGACATCTTTAGAAGCTGTCCTGGCGTATGTTGGAAGCACAGGAAGCACCAGCATCAGCTTTATCCTGCCGGGGTTGTTTTATTACAAGATATCTTCGCCCGAGTCAGACACGCACCAACGACTAATGAAGGAAGATGATGAAGCGGAATCCGTTTCAGAGGACGATGACGAAGAGAGCGGAGAGGGCCTCCTCGCAAATTCTCTGACATCTAGCGGCATCCTCCGCCGTACAAACCGCCAATGGAGAAAGGCGGTGCTGCGGAAGCTGAGTTTAGCCCTTGTCATCTACGGTGTCGTAGTAATGGTCGTTTGTTTAATCACCAACACATTCTTCATTGCCTCACATTAATGTGCAGCCTCGTGTACAAACTTTCGAAAGATATGAGGTTAGAGTACACCGAGTCAGAGGCCATATACAACATAGATCAACACCTACAAGACCACGAATTCGACTACCTACGAGCGAGTTTTTAACGAACAATGCACCGGCGTCTGGAAAGTGGAAATTGCAATTTCTATACTTGCTCACATTACATTGGAGCCCTCTTTTACACCTTAATTCTTAAATTTCGATGAAAGCCCCGATCTCAACTATTAAAGAGTTCTGCGGACTTACGGATGGTTAATTTTTTTTTTCCCCTTACAGATATCTTTTAGGAGATCGTTTCTACTCTTTTGTTCGGTCCGATGTTTCTCTTCTTCGTTTTCTCATTTGTCTACCTCTGTGTGTGTGTCTGTACATATTGTGCTCATAACGGCCTTCTATTTTGTTAGCTGGATTGAAATTGTTACTTGCTAGGCGTATATATTCTTTGCTAATGTTGACTAGTCATTTTATCTACCAGGATACTCACACTAGCCCTCTGTATTAGGACCTACAAAGGATCCCGGTGAGGTTAATACAGAATTTTGGTATTCGGCTAAAAGAGCGTGTGCAGGAATGAACGCCTAGTCCAGACTCAAAATAATTTGTAATTACCATCAAGAAGAAACAGGTGATTTGTCCATTGCTCTCAGAAATGAAACAACGCCTTGAAAAAGTAACTGCTATATCAATCAAACTGCCTAATTACGTCTGCTGATAAATCCAGTCAACACAGCTGAATGGAGATGTAGAATTAACTAGTTCTGGTTCTGGTTGTTGAGAATACGGAGAATGGCGAGGAAGAGGTTGAGAACGTCAAGGTAGAGAGAGATAGCAGCCGCGATCTCCTCCTCGACGTGGTAGTGGCGCATAACGAGCTGGGTGTCAACGAGGATGTAGCCAGAGAAAATGATGGCGGCGACGGCGCCGTACGCCAGCTCGACTTTGCTGTTCATCGGGAAGAACGAGGCCATGAAACCGAAGATGATGAGGATCCATAGCGCTCCGAAGAGGTATGGGATCCAGCTCGTGAAGTCGTATTTGGTCTGGCATGCGAAGACGGTCAAAGCAACGAAGATGCCGAGGGTGATAATGAGAGCCTCGACGACGATTCGGGCATCGTAGAAGGACGTCACGACGCTGATAGCATAGGCCTCCAGGCCCGTGAAGACTGAGAGGAAAAGGAGGTTTGTAGGGTAACTCTTGCGCTTCCAGTAGGTGAGGAGCATGAAGCCGATCGCTCCGAAGAGGGAGATGAACATCAGCCATGTGTTTGACTGGATCCAGGTCCGATAGCGGTCACTGAAGAAAGACACGGCACTCAGGATGGTGGTGAGAAGGATCTGAACGGTTCTATCGACAGACGATGTTAGCCGCTGTAACCAAGGAGATGTGCGCCGTCTTGAAGGATACTTACAAGATGGAATAGACCTTGCGGACGAACTGCATACGGATGGGGAGAGTCGCCTCCGCAACAGTACCACCGAACTATACGGTATCTGTCAGTCATAGTATCAAAACACATCTTCTAACAAAACCATACCTTGAAATCGTCTGGCACATTATCATCTTCGCCGCGGGGTGCAGCGCCATAACCCGCTGTTGCCTCGTATGTCGGCGGGGCGTATCCATGTTCCTCGAGAGAGTCCCGCTGGGGAGCGGGCTCGTATCTAGTGTTCGCAGCCATCTTCTTCGTTTGCGTGTATACCTGAGGACCCAGTCCTTGTCGTAGGTATCACTTTGTCGACTGTCTGTTATATGAAGAGATGGAGGATCGCAGGTATAGTTCGAACAGCGGCGAAGACGAGAGAACGAGCGGTTCTTCTAGACCATCTTAGCTCGACTCAGCCGCGGACATGACGCGCATCACGTGGCTGAGGAAGAGCTGATAATCATGTGACTAATCGAACACCTTAGGCGCCGATGACATGTCAGGTGACCTAGTGGGCGGTCAGAGATGTAACTGCGAAGGCACCATCACATTCGGACATGGACATGGACATGGCCACTGTTTCATCTCCCTGCCTGTAGCAGGCATGAGGGACAGATAAAGCAAGGCCAGTATCGCGGGCTATATCACGTGGCTTTATTATCCGAGGCTCGTACTGTGTTATCATGATAATTGCTGCACAATGCACATCTACTTCCCAATTGCCTCGTGTGGGGTATATTGTATGCAACTACATGAGACGGGTGACTGTCAAGCATCCCAAGCGCCTATCTCCTCTGCGCCGGGAGCATCTTTAGCTAGTGCTCGGACGCATCTCTAAATGGCGTTTCCAAGTCACCGACAAGGAGAGCCCAGGGTCCCTGGTCTGTCGCGTGCAGAGGATCGGTCTCGCTAAATTACGGAATCTAGGCTTCTAGTCAGTCCATTCGACCCAAACTCCCAGGCGGGCCCCTCTGGCTGGAGAATACGAAATGGGCGGAGCTGTCCATGACTGCCTGACGTACCTGGGAACCCATATATGAAGGAGAGCCAGCCGGCTTCTGCAACCCTCGCATCTAGAGGTAAAATGTATGTACACGGTTACCACTTTTGAAGATACCCGCCGATCTTTCCCTCAAGGTGAAGTCCGCCTTATCAAGGAGACCTCCGTCTCCGAATCAGTAAACGTACGTACTCGCGTGGGATCCCCCGCTTCCAAAAAGAAAAGGCTCCATGGAGGCAGTCTGAGAATGACGTCTCTTCGCAGTGTGAGATGGTTCAACTTGACGCAGCATGAGCCAAGCAGTGAGACTATCTGATCAAGGGTCGCCGGAAACTATTACCGCTGGACAACCGATTACGGAAGAGACTCCGTGGTTTCTACGGGCAGATCATGAAGATGAAGTGCTCTATGACACCGATGGTGGTGTATCTACCGTGAAAGCCGGGAAATTGAGCGGTCTGGTGGAATATCTGACGCGCCATGACCGGCTTGATGCTTCCTTTAACCACACGTTCCTTCTTACCTATCGGTCTTTTACTTCTTCTGCAGAGCTGTTTGAGACTCTTGCCCAGCGGTTTAATATCAAACCACCAGCTGCGCTGACCAATGCGGAGTTGCAGGTATGGACTCAGCAGAAACAGAAGGTGATTCAAATCCGGATAATCAACATTTTAAAACGCTGGCTCGAGCAGTTCTGGGTAGAACCAGATGATGATAAAACAAAGGGTCTACTGGATAAGATGCGCATATTTGCAGAAGAATCTGTCCCTACGGTCCAGACTCCAGCATCACAGGGGCTTCTCGCAGTGATTGAACAGCGACATCGCAAAGAGAGTATGACCACGAGTCCGAGAGTCTCTATGCATAATGTGAATACGCCAGCACCGCTTCTTCCAAAGAAAATGAAGAAAGTTAAACTGCTTGATATCAACCCGATCGAGATTGCGCGGCAATTGACCCTCATCGAGTTTCAATTGTACAGCAAAATGCGACTTGACGAATGCTTGAACAAAGCGTGGCAGAAAAGGGCAGAAGCTGGGGCGCAAGAGCCTGCTCCAAACATCAGAGCACTGATCCATCATTCCAATCAACTCGCTAACTGGGTTGGAGGAATGATCCTCGCCAAGGACGACTTGAAGAAACGTGTACGGATAATCAAACATTTTGTGGAGGTTGCAGATGTACGAATCTCTTTGCAACACTGTCTGGCCCTGCCATTGACTTAATATCTAGGTGTGCCGTTCCATGCAAAACTTCTCAACCGCGATCTCTATTATTTCGGGGCTGGGGACTGCTCCGGTCTACAGACTTGGTCGGACCTGGTCCCAGGTCAGTGAACGCACTTGCGCAGTGTTGGAACCGCTACGAAGTCTAGTAGCAAGCACCAAAAACTTTCATCAATACCGTGAGACATTGCGCTCAGCCAGTCCACCATGCATTCCATTTCTCGGTACGTATCTTTTGCGCGCAGGCGCTTCTCGTTGATGGAGTAGTCAACTCCAATATCTCCCCGGTGCCCTCTTGAGCGCAATTCCCGACTCCCATTCACTTACTAATATTTGTATCCACCAGGAGTTTACCTTATGGACTTGACTTTCATTGAGGACGGAAATCCATCCCTGACACCTTCAGGGATGATTAACTTCAGCAAACGCGGAAAGGCAGCAGCGGTCATCCGAGATATCCAACGATTCCAGACCTCGCCATTTCTCTTCAAGCCCGTCCCCGAACTACAGGAGTTTATCGTGGGCAATCTCCAGTCGGCCAGCGATGTCAACGAAATGCATGAGCGAAGTTTGCAGTTAGAGCCAAGAACGCCGCACGAGGAGAACGACGCTCCCCCGGTACCGTATGTCTCCACTGGAAGCCACATGACCTCAATTCTAGTGGCGAGCATGGTGTTGCGATAGTCACAGTGACCGACAATAGCACCAACGGCTTTTTTACAGTGCGGGCGTTATTTAAAATTCCTTCTAGTGATACCCAGAAACTGTTAGGGAGCAATCGAAATACTTGTTAGATTTCTTTTTTCTTCTGTGTGCGCAGATCTACTTCGATCCATTTTGATCGTCGTCCAGTCAATAGCTCTGACCCGCATTTGGCGCCACGGAGAAGTTTAGGCTTCTTAGCAATCGGTGTCCCACCACCAACGGTTAACTTCTTCGCGTCACAAGCTGCTTGAACCGGCCAAATCCGATCTCCCAGCCTACGCATCTATTCGATTACTGGTCGGGTAAGTCTTAACCGGGAACAGTGATTGTACGTGTAGTGCTTGTCATTGTCGACCTGTAGTTCTCCAAAGAGAAGCCCATCGTACGCATCTGCAACTGCGCCGCAGTTCCCTTCGTCCAGGTCCAGCCCCCACGATCCCGGACGGTTCCGGGAGTTCTATGGAATTTATAGCTTGGCTTTTTTCTTTTCTTTTGACACTGAAGACCTTTTTCGGAAATTAGCGTTTATTCCCGGAAGGAAACAGAGAAGGACAGTACTACACGCACCGTACATCCAGGAGCCCACCACCCATATGTTGATTTACTACATACGTACGTAAGTAGTACACATAAATAACTCGTTAGCCAATATAACGAACTCCTTCTACCCGGACACCGACCGAACCTCTCTATTTTATGCGTATGCCCGTACTCTCATGCATGCTAACCTCCGATATCGCATATATCCAAATCACAAACACGCGTAGATCCAACTAAATCTCACTAAAACTTACAGCCACAGCCACTCAGAAATTAGCCCAGCCCGACCTCCTTGTTTCTGTCTCTCCCTTCTATAGTCTAACCGAACACTATGTAATTACCTACCACATACTTGAAGTAGGTACATACATACATACATACAGAGGTACACTAGATCTGAGAATTCTAACCCGAACCGAAAAAAATGGAGAATGCATTAGTTTCTTAAACCAAAAGACTAAACGAGATGGAAGTCGATGTCACGCACGGCAAACTACTAGAAGAAACATGAAATTGACATTTCAAGCCAGTAATAACATGCTGCAGAATCTGGCTTTTTACATACATTGAGTTCGATATTTGAAAAAGTCGTAAAAAGAAAAGGAAATACGGCGATAAACAACAAGGGAAGAGCAACGATAACGACGAGGGGATATCCTGCGGGGTAATTGTGACTGTAACCTGTGTTTTCAAGAGAAAAGACCTCCCATATACAAATATGACATACCGGGACTGCTTTTGGATATATAATTCGTGTTCTCATTAGAAAGTGGGAGATTAGACGCCAAAAGAGACTGTTTCAAATAACGACTCCCTTATTCTGCTTCCTGTCCAGACGGTAGTTCTTCCAGACTCCAATGGCGGGAAATCCTAGAACTAAGATGGCGGTTGCGGCAATGCATGCGTTCCGCATGTAAATGCTCCATGCGTAATCGATCGCCGTTCTGATTTCTGAGCCTAGTGGATAAAGTTCCTGCTTGACGTAGCCGCCTGCATAGATGGCGAAGGCGTCGCCTTTCGCATCCGCGGGAAGTGCCTTGGTGAGCGCTTCAACGAACGTGTTCGAATATATAGCGGCTGAGATGGCGTTGCCGACTGCGCTGCCGAGGCTGGAGAACAGACTGATCATCGAGAGCATCATGGGGACACCTTCGCGGTCTGAAGCTGCCATAACTGCCATATCTTGTCCGATGACGAGAGTGCCGCCAGCAAAAGCGATAAAGATCTGACACATGACGATGTAGCCGATTCCACTATGGGAGGACGCTGACGCCGTTTTGTCGTCGATTATATGGCCCTGGCCGCGGAAATGGATCATCAGGCCTGCACCGAGGATGAGCAGTGGAAGGCCGAATCCAAGACAGGGATATTTGAATTGCCTCGTTACACGGACAGCGATACCGAATACGACGGACCAGAAGCACGAGCCGACGTTATAGATCTGTCCGACGTAGCCGGCCATCCCAACCGAGAGCCGGAAGACGACGATGCAGAAGCTGAAGAGGTACAAGTCCCAGCAGTAAAAGCTGAAGAACAGGATTGCGGCGAGACAGCAAGCGCCGACCACGGTGGGTTCTTTAAACAGTTCATACCGGATGAAGTGTGTGCGTGCACCAAATCGCTCCCACGCGGCGAAAACGAAAAACAAGGAAAATCCAATGATCACCATTGCGATGAACGTGGCGCTCTTATACTCGGTGCGGCCATTGCTGGTCAGACTAAACGGGAGGAGAAGCAAGATGAATGCAGCCATGAGAAGGGAAGCCCCGATCACTGTAATAGGCGAACGTTAGACGAGAAAGGGATAATCTGGTTTCTCCACTTACGATCGAATTCATGAATATAATGGATGACGGACTCCACCATCGTACGTCCACTAGGCCGGCGAGGATAGATACCCATTCTCTCTGCCTTGCGCTGATAGAGCTTGAAGATCAGGGCGACTGGAAGAAAGACGACAGGAATAATGATGGCGAAGGCACCGTAGGCCCAACGCCAGGATGCCGTCTTCAAAAACGACTGTGCTGCCAAAGGACCTGCGAATGCGGTACAGATAAAAGGTGTACTGGCAAAGGCAAAAGCGAAAGCTCGATTGCGCAAGCCTGAGCTATCTGCAACAAACACATCCAGGATCAAATATAAAGCGTCGTACCCAACCCAGTAGAGCGTATACCCTGCTGCATAGGAATTAGGGCCATTGCATGATGCTAGAATGATGATCCCAATCAAGTAAACGGCAAGTGCGACTAAGAATCCTTCGCAACGGCCCCAGAGGTTCAGCATTCTAGCTATTGGAAGCTTCAAGACACCTGCGATGATGCTCGAGACGATGTTCGCCGTGCTGACCTGCTGAGCCGCTGAGAAGGTGGAATAAGCATTCTGGATGATACTGCTGCTAATTGAGGATTGGAGAGCTAGCATGAAAAAGGACAACCAGATCCTGTTGTTGTACCAAATAATTAGAATTGACTTCTCCTAATATCCGTAGAAGTCCAACAGAAGTCTCATACTTACATTGCATAAGCCCCATAGGCAGCTTTCTTACTCCAAACCAGCGCCGTAGCCTCTGCTTTCTGGACGCCTGGTTGAGCGTGTCGCGTTGTCGTACAGCCGGTTTCATCATAGGAATGGCGGTTAATCTCAGTGTTATTCGAATGCACCTCCGAGGTGACAGTCCCTGAATGGATCTCAAAATCGTTCCCTGATAATTTGTCTTTCTCATCTTGAAACCGAAAAGTAGATTCGTGGGACCCCACTACACTCCGGACAGTTCGAGTATCGTTGCGACCTCGAACGATGTCGAGGACACCCATCGTGTAGGCACGAAACAATTTCTTTCACAACCTGTCTGGCAATAACTCTTCGTAGGCTGAATAGTGGAAGAAATAACAGGCTTTGTATGTTCAACTCCGGCCGGGAAAGAGCGCATGAGGTCGACGTCTCCCACGAGGGACATCGAGAGTTACATTGTCTAGATATTTCGGCCAAAGCCGACACTGGCCTGCAGCAGACCGACACCAAGACTCAAGCATCGTTCCATCAACCAGGGTCATCGCCGGGGTTGGTCGCACGACACCGGGGGCATAACGGCCTGTCAGGGCGGCCATTAGCAGATGGAATCCACCGAAGCAGGACGCTAAAGAGTTAGTTATGTTGTAGTCGAGAGGGCCAGTCACCTACATCGGTCACTTGCAGCGTCAAGCCCTGACCAGTCATGGTTACATCCGAGCTGTGGTGGAAATTCGACATCACGATTAACCGAACTAGGACAGACACGGCACGGATCAGATAACGGGAACGGATCAGATAACTTATTTGGCTGTGGCCGTCCGATTCTTTTTCATCGATCAGACTCGACCGGACCATAGCACTAATACTCCGTGCCTGTCTGATACCAGGCGCTGGGTAACTTTTCCGGTCCGCGTGGGATTTCGATTTTTGATTTCTCCACCAGCCACGCGCCGAGCGCGGCATCCTCATTTTCAGCATCGTGAAGCTCCATCAAAGTGGGCGAACTGTCGTCATGAGGGCCTACAAGATACCCTAGCTTTTCTTTTGCCCTTACACGGACCCAGAATATAGTGCACACCGTCATCTTGCTTTTCCTGCGTCTTTTTATTCATATTCTGGCAAAAGAACTTCTGCATCGAGCTCAAAGTATTCTCCGCCTGCCAGACTCGCGATCAGGACATGGTCATTCCAAATGATTCTGACCTTCCAATGCAGGAAGGATACCAGAGTGACTACACCACACTCGCAAGCTGCAGGACTAAACAACGTAAGAGGATCGGGCGGGATCCATCAACGTGCACGACGAAGAATTTTCTAGTCCGTACTCCGTACAGCGTACAGAATAGGTAGATCCGAGCATTATGACTCGGGGACGGAAATAGCCGATCATACTCTACCTGGATCGGGCTCCGTGCACTATTGCCAACTAAAATTCCCTTGGTGTCGGGCCTGTGCGACGGGAATGCCTCGAGTGGGTAACCCAACACGTGGCTCAGGATCAGATAAGATCGAACAAACTTCAATGAAGAAAAAAAGAAAAAAGGAAAGGAAATTAGACACAGAAAGTAAAAGGCCCAATCCACCGAAGATCGGAGCTGTGCCTGCATCTGCGTACGTCACATACACTCTCGTTTCTCACTTCCGGCTCGGGCTAGAGGGATGAAAGAAAAATACGTGGATGATCGCATGATATAAAATCTCACTGGCTCATCTCATTTATACTCTTATGTGATATGCCTGAAAATCAAAGCTATGAGGAGCTCCACTGGTATTAAACATCTCGTACTTTAAATCTATGTCTGCTAGTGAGAACAACTGGCAATGGAAAAAGAAAACTATATCAGACCGTAGGGTCATAGTAAGTAATGTGTTAGTATTAACTACATGCCATAACGGGAATGTGACATATCTCCGATAGTCCTTCAAATCAATTTGAAAATAACATATCATCATAGATATGATATGGATTTGTTAGTATGCCCATTAAGGGGATTACCTAGCTGAGTGCATAAAACCGCTGTGCGTGACTGAAACAGCCTTGAACTGCAGAGACGTGGGAGAAATTCCATTGGACCGACAGAAGAGATCACACACAATCTTTATTACCGGTTGACGGTACAGGAAAAGAGGAATCACGAAGGGAAAGCAACTGGTCTGTTTCCCAGTACCCGGAAGAAAAGCGCAATGCGTTTAATATAGAGAGCCGGAGCAGATAATGTTATTCATTGTAGAGTTTACCACAAGGGCTAGTATCAGTGTTGTTCATGTTGTCTTTTACTACATAGTATCTCATGATATGGTAATGAACTCAAGCTTTGCAGAACTTTCTGGGCCGTGGACACCTGGCGCAAATATCTGAAGAGGGATCTGGACCCAACATCGCTTGGAAGCTGTGTCTGGCCCAGCTTGTAAATGAGGGATTTAGCTTCCCTTCACTCTAGCCTAGAGGGACAAATTGCATTAGGCTCACAAAAGCACAGTGCTACCGCATCGATGCTGTTACCCCCCATAGGCAGACTGCAGACATGTGGCGTAACCATTGCATTGGGTTACAAGGCGGGATCGTGCTTGTTTTGTTTTTCCTTGAACACATTCTTCAATATATTGACGAGACATAGGAAAGGTATAGAGAAAGGCCCACGTACCTTCAGACGAGCAAGAGCTTCGGCGAGTTTAGCTTCACCTTCAGCAAATGTTGTCGCAAGCCAGTTAAGGTGCGCCTCAGCCTCGGCCCTTTCTTCAGCTTGAACTTTAGCGTGGTGCTCAGAAGCATCTTCTTTGGCAATACGCAGAATCATCTCAATCAAGTCAAGATGTCCATCTGCACTGCTATTGTCTGAATACAACAATATGGCATCGGCGTATCCATCGGGGTCGTTCTCTCTGCACTCGCGTGCGTCTACCTCGATTTCTTTACGCACGGCCTCATCATCGTCTGAACTGCCCCTTATATGATAGCGCGCCCATAATGCATCGCCATACCTTCTGCCATGTATCGCGTTAACGTACTCGCTAGCCCAAGGCTGAACAAACGGAATTCCACGGCCGTTGTTCCCCTCAAGCACTTCTTCGATAGAATATTCCAGGAAAAGTGGTTCTGGAACTCGTTTTCCCTCCGTACCCATGGCGTAAGACTTAAATTATTAGATATAGATAATGTGTGATATAATGGTAAGGCGACATACCTTCGTATTCGAGCTATAAAAGCCGCGTGTGGGAATAATATCTGTCGGGTGCAGTGATGTTGTGGATTATGTATGTAGTGGAGATTAAGACGGAGTAAAATGAAGAACGCAAAATTGAGCAAGTCGAAAACCTGTCGTCAGTTGATACAGTGAGCTCGAAAGATAGAACCACTGTACGAGACAAAAGTTAAACTCATCAATCGATAGATCATGTAGAAAGGTAAATATTTATCCGTGCGGCGTCTGCTGTGCAGCTACAAATTGACACCATATCCGTGAAAAGCAGATTTTATCATGTTCCCTTCTAGGTGTAGGATCTTAATTTGGTCCAGAGGCCTATCTAGATCTGAATAGGTAGGTATACCGAGGGTGTACAGCCTGTAATGAATGCGGTACCATACTCCTCGATATGAAAGACAACATCTGCAATTCGAGGGACCCAGATATTTTGTGTAATTATTGCAATAATAATCTACTTACATATCCAGAGGAGAGAAAAGACTCATGCTTCTGTCAAAATTTTCACGGTTTATTCCTGTCTTCCCTAAGACTAGGTGAGTCTGGTGTAACACAGAAGAACACCATTTCGATACGTAATGTGACAGCATTCCACGTATCTAGCCGATGCCATAACGCGGACATCATTTCATCGAGTAACTCTGTGGTATGGTTATTTATGACGTAAGACCAGGGTGTGAACCCTCACGAATCTCAATAGCATAGTCTAAAAATGCTAACAAATTTTTAAGTTAGTCATGGTACCTGAGGTAAAACAATATATTTGGATGCGAGTAGACTTTGCGCCAGTGGAAGCAGTCATTTTTGCGTGAGGCCTATCAGTCAATTCTTTTCACTTACGCCCATGTGAGAAGCACAATCAACTAAGTACAGACCATATCTTTGGTCTATCTTATCAATCTTTCGATCTGGTTGATCCATAAATAGAGTGTATTACCTTTCAAGGATCGCCCTTGTACTTAGCACGTGTATATCCGTGCACAGGGGTTTAAACCTACATGTCACTTAAAACAGGGAGATCAAGTACTTAAGGATGTACGTAGAAAGACAGAAAGTCTGGAAATTAGGTAAAAATGAAGCATACTCAAAGACAAGAAAATTGAGCACATGATACACGGTATTATCGCTCTTTATCGATGACGAGCATAGTCCAGTGTGCTCCATGCTACATACACATTAGTTGACGCCGTCTACGCTCCGTAGAGATGAAGGAAATCCGCGCTTGGTATAGCGCGAGTCTGCCGTGGCAAGTGTTTCCCCAACCGTTGCTGATCTTCACGTGAAATACTGTTAACCTCTTTGCATTTACCGAGGTCACCCACTATTACATTCGGTTAACAGCACTGGCCAATAATACGCTGGTGTCAACAGCAACGTTCTTGCTGTACAGTGCCGGAGTAATTGTAAGTTCCATGTAGAGAAGATCAAGATATTTTCCTGTTTTGCTGTAAAATCTATACGGGTATTATCAAAATACATATTCAAAAATCCCCAGCCGTATAGACGTCTCTGAAAGAAAGACGGGCTATCTGGGTCTCGAACGCTATTCATGAACCATGTCTGTGCTCGTTAAAAGGCAAAGCAGCAATATCATGTAGAATCAAATGAGCGGGAAATTTACAGGCTGCTCATAGTCGATATTGTCACGAGAGGATTCGATACGCTCATGGCAGGTGCCAAAGATGCGGTCCCAGACACGACTCTGCTTGCCGTAGTTATGACTCTTCCGATAACCCTTGCGGTGGTGGAGATCATGATCCTCAATGATAATTTCCATATCGAGATATTGCAGCAATGGTGTAAAGGTCGAGGCTGCAGTTCCATATACACGAAGACCGCTGTGGCCCATAACCTCAGTGAAGGCAACATATTGATGACATATCCACCAGTCATAGAAGCCCAGTGGCAAGCCGATGAACTTCAGTGTGAAGTATGTCATGAGAGGAACACCGACCATGTCGAAGAACTCTTGCTCGTGGTCTGCATAAGCCGCCAGCAGTGCATTCGGGTGCTTGGTCAGGTGGTGGGTACGATGATACTTCCACAGGCCGCCAACATCATGCATAAGACGGTGATACCTATATAAGTCAGCAATGAAGTTCATCTTTCGAGAGATCAGGCCCTTGATGGCCAAGAAATTCTGGCAGTGCAACTTACCAATAAAACCAGAAGTCTAGAACAACTCCATAGAGACCAATCTCCACAAAAAGCCATTTCCAGTTCATATCTGTAGGTAATTCTCCAGGTTTGTAGGTTAGGTAGGCCGCAAGAATGAGTCTGGAACCGGTCGTCTTGTAAAGAGACTTTGCGATCTTAGCTACACCGACGTCAGGAATGCCGTCACGTTCATGTTGATCGCCGTCCAAAAATCCATACTTGTGCCCGAGTCGACGGAGAAGGCGTGCTTCATGGATAACGATGATGTTGAATGCCATAAAATAAAGGTTGAAAGCTGCAGTCGGGCCCATGATACGGCCTGTACAATAGGTGTATAGTTGGTGAAGGACAAGAGGAACTGCTCCGTGGAAAAGAATCCAAAGATGTACAGACCATTCGGTCCAATATGGAATCTTGTCTTCTTTGGAGTGAACCGGCACTTCCTTATTCGGATCGACTGGATATATGTCCAGGAAGTGTAGAATTTTGTGATGATAGTTCCATTGCTCCCGTGGCCACGCGGGCCACGTATATTTCATCGAGTCTTTGGGGTTTCCTTTAACACTCATCGTGACGGTTTGGCTTGTCAAACTGTTGAGTGAATAGAGGTCTGACAATGGATGCTAGGTATTTATAGTATCCCATGAAAATATGTTGGGGAGATGTATCTTTAGCACTTGGGACGGTATTGATTCTTGACATGTGATTCTCCTCTCCTCGGGGATCCATTAACCGTCCACAGTGGGGCCTTAAGCATGTTCTGTACTGTAGATTTCATCACACGGGAAGTTTAGTCTATAAACGTCCGCCTATTATGCAGGAAAGTGAGCTCTTCTAACGCCATGATGTTGATATGATTGTTGTGCTCCCCGCAATTAATGAGGAGCATATATGTCGATACTGTCCGGGATTTATCTTGACTCTTGGATATCTTCATAGAGCATGTGCGACATCACAGGCTGGTATTCTCAGTCTAGGAAGAGATTAGCTGCTAGGTAGAGAAAGTTAAAGACGAAAATGAGCAATACTTGAATCTGGGGGAGAGGTCTTAGTGCCGTCATACTCGAAGGAATGAGGGTCATTGAAAACTCTCCTTGCCTTGGCTTCCTCCTGGGGAACCAATTGTCCCTCCAAAACGCGGCTGGGTAAGAATTATTAGCGTGTCCTCGCCACAGGAACAAGTCAATGATAACCGTTCCCAGACTTCGTGAGCCGTCCGCTCCATGTGTCCAGCCTTCACCAGTCTTCTAGAATTTTCAAAGAGCAGGGTTCATATGAATTCCCCGCACGTTCGTGTAAAGCAATCGATGTTTGTTTTTCCCGTATCTTGAGGGATGACTTTCTGGTCAACCTGTCATAGTCGATCAGTTCCGTTGATCAATGCATCTAAATCATACGTCATCAATAAATTGTCCGGTATAATGGACATGCCCTTCAACTGAAACACTTGCCCTTATTCTCTTGTGTAGATAGCATGAGTCCTCCTGGCCGTTCCCCAGACATAATGATCAGCAAGCGGATCATAGTGCCCTCACATGCTGTTAAAAATGTTGGGGGTGGAGAGGCTGACCCACAGCTGCGCACGTGAAGTTGATCTTTCACATCCCTCGCGACTTACATACAGGAGCTCTGGCTTCAAAGCACACGCTTGCCGCCCAGTGACTGTGACATAGGCGGGCGTAGCAAATATTATGAGATGCGACGCTATGAGTTTAGAAACTTGACCAGTATTTGGCTCAGTCATCGCCGCTTGGATGGTGAGGATCAAATGACGGACTAGCCGCAAATGGGGGCCATCGTCAAGAGCCCTGGGACATCACAAAAAACCACGGCGGCAATAGCCGCAACATCTCGTACCAAACCAGAGAAACAGATAAGACTGAAAAAGTCATTCAGTACAGAACCTCTACAGCGTATTTCCCTAATCCAACCCTAATTGGAAACACAATCACAATGGACATCCCGCCTGTTCAGAAAACACTGCGAATTGGAACCCGAAAGTCAAATCTGGCCATTGTCCAGGCTGAGGGTATCCGTGACAAGTTGCAAAGACTTGCTCCGGAGCGCTCCTTCGAAATCCAGGCGCTACATACCCTGGGAGACAAAAATAAGACTACCGCATTATACAACTTTGACGCAAAGAGCTTGTGGACAGCTGAGTTGGAGAGTTTGCTCACGTCCGGCGAGTTGGATGTCATTGTGCACTGTCTGAAAGGTGGATTTACTCTTGCCCTTTCCGTTTAGCAACCGACGATCGTCTGACTTACCAACCAGATATGCCAACAAGGCTTCCCGACTCGTGTTGCCTGGCCGCCATTCCACTGCGTGATGACCCCCGTGATGCTCTGATTGTTAAGGCTGGTCTACCCTACACCACCTTAAAGGAATTACCTGAAGGTTCTGTTGTCGGTACTTCGTCAGTCCGACGAATTGCCCAGCTTCGCCGCCTGTACCCCCATTTACGCTTTGCCAACCTGCGTGGAAATGTTGAGACACGTCTAGCAAAGGTCGACAATCCGGAGAGCGAGTATTCCTGTATGGTAATGTCTGCTGCTGGCCTTGAACGCATTGGGCTCTCACATCGTATTAGCCAGTACCTTGGCTCCAAGGATGGTGGCATTCTACACGCGGTAGGCCAAGGTGCACTCGGCTTGGAAATTCGCAAGGGTGATAATGAAACTCTATCATTTCTGAACCAATTGGGTGACAAACGGTCTACTCTCGCGGGTCTTGCGGAGCGTGCACTCATGCGTGAATTGGAAGGCGGTTGCAGTGTACCGATTGGTGTAGAAACAGAGTGGTTGGATCCTTCGCAAGATATGCTCCTAAGGATGAGAGCAATCGTGGTCAGCCTTGATGGTTCTCAGAGTGTTGAAGACACGATAGATATAACTGTACGGACCGAAGATGAAGCGAACGCGCTTGGAGAAGCACTTGCTGCAAGGTTGGTGAAGGCTGGTGCCAGTGCGATTCTGGAAGATATCAATGCGCGCCGGCCAGAAAAGGATTGATATAGTGATACATACGTGCATCTGAACACCCTACGTGCTCCTCTATCGATACCTTCAACGCCGTATGGGGCTGGGACTTAACATTTCCTTAAACGACGTGTTGATGTTGTGGATTCAAAAGCAATTTATGCTTTTTCATATGATTTATGTCCCACAATAGAATTGGTATTTACATCTCCGTGGCATACCAGGACATACTTGGGCCCCTTCAATGGAATTATGATGGTTTATGCTACTGTACAATTATCCACTCTGTGTCGCGGTACTGTGTCCATAGTCTAGCATGGATAAAATGGCAGAATTGAAGCTATCTTAAGTAACTATGACCTAGAGTAAGGCTCAGAGAACCTAGGCAAGACGGTTAATTCCCGACTCATCGACAGCATCGAACCACTTGTCACGCAGAAGCTTAGCCGCGGAGGGCCGGTCTTTAGGGCCAAGTTTCATAAATGATTATTTAAGTGCTTTAACACTATAGCCGGTGGATCTGTAATTTCATCAAGTAATGGTCTGATGTACGGTGTTTGAGATTGAAAGCGCTTTAGCATGTCGCGCTCGTTCTACAGGCGGAAATGACGAATATTTTTGATTATGACTGGTTGACTGCTTTGAGCCTTGCTGAAAGATCCCTTGTCAATCAAGTTTCATCATTCGACACACAGAAACCTTATATGTTGCAAGCCAAACTGTATCTTGTAGTTCCTTGATAACAGTGTATTTCCTACCCGGGCCTTGAAGGAGCTGACCAATACGACGTAAAGTGGTCATCAGGCCCTACAATTTGCTTAGTGGCGGCTTCATTGATATGAAAATCCCATAAGAAAGATAAATGTTGTTTTTACGAGGGAGCATGATAGGATTCACATATAAAGCCAGGGAGTTTAATGGTGATGTGACTAAGTATCCCGATTTGGCTTAGTTCGGTATATATGACGCCAGGCTTCTTCCATTATTTGGGTAGAATACATAAGATCATCTGGTCCTACATTACTACCGGTAGTAGATAACGATATATACAATCGATATTAAGCTCAATGACTTACTAATGCCCGCTTTCCCTACATCAAGGGCTTTGTTAAGTGTTATATCGGCAAGGTGGTAGAACATGAAAAAAGCCGATATATTAGGTATAATCTAGACAATAAACAAGTTTACTGCGTGCCCAACTTCAAGAATGAAATGGGCACCCAGATGCGTAATCAGTTTCTTTAAGGCTCGCGAATATGGCCTCCATCTCCTCCGCTCCTCTCTTTTCTTGTGCCGCCGGTCCGATAGTCCTTAGATCGTACCCTGAATCTCACGGGGACAGGTCCTCCATTGAGTCGTGAGAGTAACGCTTTGAGACTCCACCGGCTTCCAAAACTTGGTTTCACGTACCAAGGGTGAGCAACCGAGAAGTTCGCCGTGTATAACCCTGTAGACGGGTCTGGGGCATCGCTAAGGAGTCTTGCATTCATGCCCTCGGGTCTCGGTAAGCCCAGATAGCGAAGGGCAAACTTCCGAGCTGTTATCACAGTTGACACTATCCCGTGAGTGATAAAACCAGGCTTTAGGAACCTATTTTGTGTTGTCAGAGTCTGAACATCACGCGTTTCATAATATATATAAAAAGTTCATCTCACATACCCCATACTTTCTTGCACGTAGTCCTCAACCCTTGATGACACAACGCGTTCAACAAAGGCTTGAGGGCCACAGGGACATGATATGTCGCCAGGTCCATTAGGCGCCTGCTAATCTCTCGTGTTGATTCTGTCGGTTTCGCCACACGGCGTTCGTACTGCAGTGTCCAGTCCATTATCTCCGATGCAAAATGAATACCGTCTCTCTAGCCATCTTTATGGGACGGAAGATTTGTGAACGGAATCTCCATTGCATCCCCTAACGCGTTGTGGAAAACTCCGATGGCGCATTGTTCCACGTCCGCCTCCATTCAAGTCGGTCTACTGTTTGGAAGATGTCGACAACAGCGAAGCCAAGGGTATGCAGCATGTCATCGTCGAGAATCTTCCCCGCCTTCCTGTACCTAGCATGAAGATAGTTCATTCGTGCAATGCCCAGAAAGTGGGAGTCTGAACCAGGTTCACGATCGTGGACTTCATTCAATACGACTTCTGTATCTGCTGCGCGTTTCGACGAGTTCTTTTCATTGAGCTGACGGGTTGCAACGAAGAGCTTCGTCATGGTGGGAATGGAACCGGTCTAGTAAGATATTAGGATCTCAGCGATATGAAGAGTCTAATGGAAACGCAGTGGCCGACTCGCCTTCAATAATGATAATTTCATAGCAAGATGAAGTCTGAATGGGAACTCTAATTCTCGCAACAGGCGAACGACCTCGTGGGCTTCCTTGACAGTCATGCTTGATAGTGGACGCCCATTCTGTTTGAACTTGATTTGAGTATTATGGGACCTTCGAAATTGTAAATATAGAACAATAAACATGTAGAACATGAAAAAGGCCGCGATGGCATAAAGTCTCTTAGATGGTATGAAGTCCGCCATGTTGACATTGAGAGTGGCAAAGGAAGACTAGCAGACAGTAATCTTAATCTTTTCCTGAGACTTGGATCCTACTTGTAACTACACAGAAATGATTATTCTACAAAATACACTTAATGACTGACATCAAATGGTTAGTCACTAATCGGAAGTCGGGAGCAGGAATACGTACTTCGTGAGAAACTCGGTCTACCGAGATATTATAATCCGGATGTAAAAACAGAAATAACCGTCTCCCAACATATCCTTGATACCCAATGGTTGAGAATGTTGGGAAACGCAATAGCCATTTTGTGTCATTTAGCAATAATCAATGTTTCTGCGATTTTGGCACCGACTATAAATCCCATTGCGTCCTGCGTTGTAAATAGTTAGCATTTTTCACGTCCTGGACAGAGATAACGGCACTCTCATCATAGTTACTCTATATATATGCAGATACTCCGAATAAGTAGTAGACGCTTCGCATGTGCCGTCAAAGCTGGTCCATCCTTGTTGCAGAGCTTCTGAACATCAAGTCGCGAGACTGTGATCCGAGGATACCGGTCAACCGCTACGATGGTGTATAACCCGACCAGGAAACAAAATACTGGACATATATGTTCTAGAGGGACATGGGATCTGGTTCATACATTGCCTTTGAATGATTTACAGTATGTCTGACACCTCTGTCTTGCTCGTATAGATAGAGAGGATGCCCGCCTGAAATTTTTAGGTTCAATCCTTATGCCGCTCTCTATGGACAGCAATAACTGATCTATACCGTTCCATACTTCATATAAATGAAACAAAAATAGAGCTAATGTCTCTACTAAGCTATAAAGCTAGTGGTTTGTTCTAGTACAAGTTCTTATGCATAATTCTGGAAATAGAAGACGATTATGTAGGGAACAATTAATGTCCAATAAGGTTAAACCAGTTGTTCGGGCTTGGCTGTACATCTGGACCTATACAACTCTGAAGAAAATAAGGGGGTTCTCAGGAACCAAAGGATGCGCCCTGGAGACCTACCTACTAGCGTGAAAAGATGTTGTAGACAAAAGGTAATCTCTTAGTAATATCGTCGTGTAATTGTAACTACACGGAGCAGGTTATTTGGATATTCTCTCCAAAGGTTGGTATGGAATTGTCTGTTGTTAGTAGTTAATCTTAGCTTACTAAAGTAAGCACTACATCCTTCAAGCGGCCTTCTTGGGGCCAAAGGATGGCGCACGCACATAAGCCAAGAATTAAGCAATGGACAATTTTGCAATATCGGGGACTGATTGACAGGGGCGGGGGGCTAAGCCTGTACTGTTAGATTTAAGCAAGATCCTTTCCCCAGAAAAGAGAATCTGGACAACAAAGTAATAGCTTAAAATCTGACAAGGTCCCACGATCGACAGAAAAGTGGAGTCGATGTAGGAAAAAATAGTATCAAAAAACGCTCCTTCGAACGGACTAGCCCCATTGGCCCCCAATTCCATGGCGTTGTTGCAGTTGATCCAATGGGGCCGCGAGCTACTATTCTGGGGCCATGGGGGCCATTGAGCATATTCAAGTCCTTCAACATCGATGTAGCAAAGATATAAAGGCATAACAATTTCCATGCTTTCAGGAAAACCATCAGCTCACAAATAACGGAAACAACAAGAACAACAAGAATAACAAACACATTCTCGAAAAGATCCTCGAATCTACTTCTACATCCTACAAAATGAAGTTCACCACCACCGTTCTCGCTACCCTTTTCTCTCTCATTGCCGTTTCTGCGGCAAGCCCTGCTGCATTCACCCCTGTCGACAATGTCCTTGAGACTCGCAAGGGCTGCAGTGGTGACCGCACCGAGAACGACATCTGCAGTGGCAAGAAGCTCCAGGCCCAGAACTCGTTCCACAACTGGTAAGAGCAAAATCGTCCGTAAGCGTCCAAAAATCATGCTAATATCATCGGGAATTACAGCAAGAACTCTGGCGGCAAGTGCTGTGCAGAAAACTCGGACGGCAGCGGCGGTCTAGATGTTAAGAACGGACTTGGTCGCGAGGACTGCGGATACTGCTTCAGCGGCAAGTGCTCCTAAGTTGGAGTATCAGGAAAATAATGTTACACCATGATGGAGAACAAAATGGATACAGGAGACGGAAACGAGCAAAAAGGCCATTGTACAGGGGAATGAATGTACTTCTAGTTCGCATTTAGAATGTCTTGCTTCTTCATAGCTTGCGGAGTCAAGGATGCATGCACAAATACGTACAAATCAATATTTTCTTCCAGAACAACCAACAGAAAGTCAGTAAATAACAGGAGTAGCTGATGCTTTCATTGAAAGCGTTTCCTAAAATAGACATGAAGCCACCTTGTAGTGGAGCGAATGCAGGAGAGATGTTATTTAAGTATTAGGCTCGCCGCGATCGAAATCCAGGTTTAGGCTCGGGTCTCCGCTTGTCAGCTTTGGTGCGTAAGTACTCCACGTGCGTGGACATCAATGCCATTATTATTTCAGCCCCCACCATGCATAACTAAATACCTCTTCACACTCGAGCATCCTCCAAGACACATCGAGGACACATCTACTACTTTCATCCCAGCCTCGCAAAATGGAAGCTCGAGAGCTCTTGAGTCTTCCGGAAATCCTGCAAGGTGTTTTCGAACAGCTCGACTCGGACTCTCCGTCATTATTTGCCGCCATCCAGGTCAATAAAACGTGGTTCCTTAATGGCATCACCATCCTATGGAAGAAGGCCGATACCGATGCTCTGGCGAAAGTCTCCGAGGAACGTCGCCAAGTATACGCTTCCTGTATTCACAAACTAACGTTCAATGGCCCTGGAGATGAAGAATACTACATGTCGTTTCAAGACCTGGTTTTCACCAATCTGCGCGAAGTCTCAATAGACTCATATCGTCCAAAAACCGGGCATCAACCGAATTTGTTACCATTGCTTCCTCCGACGTTAGAGAAATTTTCGTTCTATGGAGGCGAGCTGGGCTTGGAAGTACTAGATCACTTGCAGACAAACTGTCGACGACTGCAGTCTATTCTGATCGATTCCCCTGGACCCGATGTTACGCCTACAGCCTTTCTCAACTTCCTTCGCCGCTCCTCGGCGCTAGAAGATTTCACTTTTGTCGTCGGAATGCAACATCTACTCCCGCCAGAAACAATTTCGCACCTTTTTTCACGCAAAGGTTTAAAGAGGCTTGAGATGTCCGTCGCTATCAACACTGAGCTTCTAGATCAGATAATGGCTACTGTTGAGGCGCCCCTTTCTATGATCGAGCGACTTATTGTACCCACCACAGCGCCGGCTATTCCTGCGATGATCACACTACTAGAACAACGACGTTCTCTCCGCGAGTTGTCTTTATCCATCGATGGCCCATCAGACATACTGTCCAGTCTCTCAAGACTAACAAGTTTGGAGAAGCTTGAGCTCGTGTTCCGCCAGACCGCAGAGCTATCTTCTGAGGGCCTTCTTTCGTTGAAGAACCTAACCCTTCTCCGAAAGCTCAGCATCGGGCCAGATCCAATATCTAGTGGCAGTGGCCCAGTTGTTCGGGCCTTGAACTGGACAGATGCTGACTTTGAAGTTGTCATTTCACACATGCCTCGATTAGAGCATCTCGAACTTCTCGTTCAATGCCGGCTATCAGTTGCTGCTCTGGCATCTCTAGGTCATCACTGTCGCTCGTTGGAAATATGTGAGGTTCTTCCTGAGTTCAATTTTGACATGTGGCCCGATCTCGATGAGATATGGTTT
Source organism: Paecilomyces formosus (assembly GCA_029606185.1). Classification (NCBI taxonomy): domain Eukaryota; kingdom Fungi; phylum Ascomycota; class Eurotiomycetes; order Eurotiales; family Thermoascaceae; genus Paecilomyces; species Paecilomyces formosus. The sequence goes on from JAPVCB010000039.1 coordinate 1,584,420, forward strand.
CCCAATCTTAAAGAGCTTTCCATTGGTGGTATCAACGCCGGGGCCGGCCCGTCTACGTGCGTTTCCCAACATGCTCTCCAAATAAAGGTCTTGCTAACACCGGCGTATAGTCCGGATGGTCCGAAGGAATTAGCGGAAAAGATCAAGGTCAAATGTCCTCGCCTCGAGGATCTTTACGTCGACAGTGAAGATGCATACACTGAAGCTGTGGCAGCAGCTTTTCACGACTTAGATTAAAAACCAGGTCTTGCGATATCCAGGACCTGGTTGATGCGATGAAAGGTATCAGGGACGTAACGATGAAAATGAAAGAACCGCACAGATACTAGCATGGTTCCCCAGTGTGCACAACAGCGAAGTCGAGCTCCTTTGTATTTCGTTCACCTGGATACTAGTATTAAGAAGTAACCCACTTTTCAAACCCCCTCGCCAAACGTATGCAGTTCTCATCAACAACCCGATTCCACCCTTCTGCTACTACAGCCGTAATCATAAGACAGAGAACAACAGAACCCCAAAATGCCACGGAAAAGATAGAGGAATGACGAACATGCGCCTCAACCGTGCCTGGATAAGATGTCTGTGTCATGATAAACCACAAGAAGTTTCGAATCGGCCGTTTGAAAATGAAATACACCATCACGTGAACTATGTAGAGTGGGAATGAAATATTGCCCAAGTATTGCACTGGTTTTGACTTCAGTGCGGTCTGTAGAAGTGGTAATTCACGGATTGCATAAACTGTGAGAGCAGCTCCAATGCTTCTCCAGCATCTCGGGAATATCTCAGCGTGGTTCCAGCCAGCAGGCTTAATTGCAAGAAGGAATCGATACTCTGGCGACACATTTTCACTGTGGCACATGCAAAGGAGGTAAATCCCCATAACGAAACTGGCTACTGGTTTGAATACGCGAATGAAGACTGTGGCTTTTGTTGAGGCCTTGGACCATGTCTTGCGCGCTTCAACGCAATGACAGGGCGATCCTTTCTCGCCTTCTGGTTCGGAATAGGGTACGATATGCCATCCCATCAGAAGGATTCCTATAGCATAAGCAGGTAGATCCGACTGGCCGATGAAAAGCCCATATGCTGCTAACCCCAATATAACCAGATACCAAGGCCAGTATCTCCAAATTTCTGTGGTAAAACTCGGTAGATGAACCATGCAATTATGGCGCAGTTTGCTTCCGTTTTCCGGTTCAAAATGCTTTGCAATATGTCCTTCCGCCAGAAGCATTCCTGCAGTAAATGAAAATAGATCCCATTGACCGGCACAAAGCCAATATGATGATAGACCTAATAGAGCAATATACCGCGGTCCAGGTCTCCAGAACGCCATAGTCAAGGTCAGCAGATAAACCATGCATGAGCCACGAAATTCGACGGGAATAGTCCAAAGCTGGAAGTTCAAATTCGCATAGTCTGGTCGATTTCGGAGGAAGTTGATCTCAATTCCATGGTTGCTAATGTCAAGCAAATGGAGGGCATGCCAAAGTGCGTATCGAATATGCATCAATGGAGCTGTCAAGGGCTTTAGACCCCAGACCCAGTTTCCATTCGGGACATCCCATTGGTAGACGCCGAAGAAATAGAATAATTGGGAGACGGATATTATCATCATGCAAGGCAAGTAGATGCAAAAAACGCGACGAGTCGCACCGGAAGATAGGCGGCGAAAAATATCAGTATTGCCGGTGTGTTTATTTAGAACATCGTCTCGCGATTGAAGAAGAGGTAGTGAGATCGCGTAACCGGATATTACCATGAACAGAGGTACCATCGACTCCCCAGCAACCATAAGCCGAATTGGAGGAAGCTGGATGAAACGTCGGTTCTCTACACTGGGCTCATCCCAGTAAGAATTGAACACAAATCCAATGGCAGCTGCAGGCTCAAAGGACCTCGCATGAAACAGAGCTACTATAGTAGACGCAATTCCGCGAAGGCCATCAAGCCAGTTAATGCGCTCCCTCATAATCAGGAACACAGCCAGTTCGACAGAAATGACGGCTTTCGAGTGATGGATTTGACCATTAGAACAGTATGACGACAATAAACATCAAAGACATGGCAATATGGATACTATATTCGACTATTTGAGCATGAGGAGCGGGGTTTCTTTACGGCATTTATTGAGGAGATCGCGGAAAAGACATGGAAGGAGTGACATGGCTGGCTGAAGTGCTCACATTTATCATGCCATAGTACTGGGAAAGCCTAGGTAATAATATACACATACCACAGCCCTATTTTGCCTCGTCAATCTGCCGTGTTTTGATCCACCAGCTGCGTTTAACTAGATATCCCCACACGGGAAAGGGGGGAAATCCAACCCAACAAATGCCACCGCAAATGCGCTGAAGAAAACAATCCGTGAAGATCCAATGCATCGTGTAAAATTAGTTTTAGGCTATTGCAATATTCTCCCTCGCATTTGGATCCAGGCCGTGCAATATAGCTCACTCCACGTCAGCTATGATGAACTTAACTATCCTGTCCTAATGCATTGTGCTTGGTCGCCTGGATTAAGAAAAGCCTAGTTTACATGACAATAGCAATGATGTGGGGAGGGCCAAATATTACTTGAACTTAGGTACCTAGGTATAAGCGCGAAAAGCTTTTTCTTCAAAAAAAAAAAAATTGACAAGTCAGATAAGCTACCCTTAGTTCCCTCAAATCCCGTGAAATGCCCCGCCGAAAGCTTTGAAATGTAAGACAAAATAAGGAGCTCCTCTGTGCAGTCAAAATCGTCGCACTACAACATAAAGAAAATCAGGCAAACTTGCTTATACAATGAGACCTTAAGTGTTACGGACCAACAAGAGATGATCCCGCGGTGAATATAAAGGCGAGCTGAAACAGTCTACACGTGACAAGACTACGGATGCCTTAGGACAAAGGATGATCTAGGACGAAGGTCTTAGGACAGAGAGTGATCCAGGATGGAATGGCCAGGGCCAAGGAGCAGAGGAAGAAGTCATAAGAACGCGGTCCTAGTACCAGCACGGACCAGCGAACTGGCGAATGAATCATGTGACGTATACCATCGCATATACCATCAGGATGGTAGGGAAATGGTATACGAATGAATACTGATGATTAGGTATACCATAGGATATACAATGGAATGGTATACAGAATGGTAGGAAGGACTGGATATATAAGGACACTCATTTATGCTCTACAGCATGTATTTTAATTCTTCGCACTCAATAATATTCAGTTATCTACACTATCTACTACGGGTCGGTAAGACAGTAACTGGAAGGATTACAATCTGACCAGGCCCTACTTTTGACTTAGCTATCATTATTCAGTTATTTAGTTAGACCCACCGAGTTATACAACTACGAAGCCTTACCCAACGGACCGTGGTAAGCAGGTCGCATCGACTGCCTAAGGACAAGACCTAAGGAGGTTTAGGTCATCGAGGAGGAACCCGGTAAGAGTTCCGCTTGAACTTTCCCTAACCACAGTACGATAGGATAGCTGGGAAGGATCCTGGGGTGGTAACATTAAGGCTGTAGCTAAGCAGGTATACTAGTTATGAATGCAACCGTCTGGTATTCCGCAACAGAGCTGGGCAGACTCCGACTTAGGGTCTTCAGCAAAACGAGCCTGGCGGCAAAAGAAAACGATGTATTGGGTAGTTTCGGTCAACATAGATGTTTAAACATCTATCCTTTAAAGGGTCAAATATCTTGCCAAGATCAAACAAATATAATGATTTCGTGAATTATCGACCGCCGAGATTGATCTCGGCATTGTTTTTATCCAGATTTTGGAGTCACCATCCAGTAGTATTACCTAGTTCCTGATATTTCTGCTATAATACGATTGCCGCACGCTAGCAGATGGTTGGCGCCAACCAGCGGGATCTAGGGGACGACCTTGATCTACAACATGGGTCTTGAGTGGGTACACTGACCGTAGGTAATCGGTGGCTTAGCTGAAGAATCAAACAACAGCTGCATTACCCTTAAGTTTTAACATTCTTATTGAAGATCATTACTATGTTAAGCTGGCATCTTGTGAATTATTGCATCCACTTGGAAAGTTCCTTAATTGGAGCCTAGTTAACATCGTGTGCAGTATTTCTTAGCTTCATGGCAGTGAGGGAAAATAAATTTTTGGGGCCCCAGGGCCCTACATAGTTGGTCTCCCGCCACTAGCCATGAGTTGGCCAGCTCAGGAGTTCGATAGCAAGCTAGAGCATCTCCGCAGATTCGATCCTCAATCAAGCTTCTTCCAGAATTCCAGTCTCACGAGCCCGAGATCAAACAATGATAGATTGGCGCCTGGTTGAATAGAAGACTATATAGGTATAGAATCGACGCTATCCACCTCCTTCGTCACTTCAGGGTCCCTCTGTCGCGAGGATTGTGGCTTTATCGTCAATATGCAGGCTTGTTTGCACTATATCTAGTGACACAGTGCTCAAGATCGCCCTACATATTCCACGTCTTTCTGCTTGAGATCGTTAATAAATCAATGTTGACAAGCCCCCCTAGTACAGCATGCCATATTTAGATACACCTAACCAGGTATCTCAATATCAAGTCTATTCGATAGCATTATCTAACTTTGCATTGCACGAGAAACTCTAAATTCCAACTGTAACAGGATCCTAAGAAAGAAGGAAAAATAGCACCAGTCAACATATGTCTAAAATATCACAAAGTTCTGCCAAACCGCTCTAAAGAAGCAAAAACAACCGTACAATGGCCATACGCCACTCTAAAACACCAACATTGTCGCCACGTTCTCGTAATCAATATTCGAAGCCACGCCTTCGATCCGCTCGGTGCATGTACCGAACATACGATCCCATATGCGTGTCTGTTTGCCATAGTTATGGCTCTTCCTCCACCCCTTGCGGTGATGGAGATCATGATCCTCGATAACCAGATCAGCGTCAAACATCCTCATCAGCCACGTAAAGGTGTTTGGAGGCGACATTTGCAGACGGAGACCACTATGTCCGTATGCTTCGGCGAACTGAACATAGAAATTGCAGATGAGCCATTCGTAGTAACCCATTGGAAGGCCCATGAGCTTCAGAGTGCCGTATGTTGCCATTGGGATGCCGATGATATCCATTAGCTCTTGTTCGGTATCGGCGTAGATGGTAAGTAGTGCATTCGGGTGTTTCGTTAGGTGGTGTGTCCGGTGGTATTTCCAGAGGCTGGGGATGTCGTGCATTATGCGGTGGTACCAGTAGAACCAAAAGTCGAGGATGATGCCATAGAATCCGATTTCCAGCGGGAGCCATTTCCAGTTCATCGAAGCTGGTGCGAGGCTCGCGTTGTAGGTCATATAGTTGATCATAAGTGGACGAAGAAAGCCCGCCAGCAGCACAGACGTCAGGGCTTTGGTAACACCAACGTCAGGCACACCGTCTCGTTCATGTTTGTCCCCGTCCAGGAATCCATATTGGTGGCCCATTTCCCGAATCCTCCGGAAGAGGCGAGTCATGAATATCCTTGCGACATAATAGTAGTAGAAGTAGGCGACGACAGGTCCAAGATTGCTTCCCGTGTAGTATACATAGAGCTGGTGGAGAGCGAGCGGGATACTGACGTGAAAGAGGATCCAACAATGCATTGACAAGTCTGACAGGTAAGGCACCTTATCCGTTTTCGAGTGAATGGGTACCTCCCTGTCAAGATCAACGTGGAAGGCATTGATGCGGTTGAGGATTTTGTGGGAAAGATTCCATTGACTCTGGTCCCATTGTCGCCATGTGGATTTCATGGAGTCCTTCGGGTTTGCTCTCGTGGCGCTCATGATGGACGTCCTATTAATACCAGTCTTGCTCTAGAATCTCAGATTAATGGAGAGGCAGAAGGCGATATTTTTTATGTGACGGCATGCCGATCTTCACATGTTAGCTGATGAACCGAGTGCGCTTTTCCGGCTTCATTTGTCGACCGAGGAATTTTTATCACCTCCTCATCCGCGACTGAATCAGACATAATAATTAGAACAAGATCGGGTCTAACAAAATCGCTTGCTTCATAATATCTTGGTGCGGGAGAGAAATCAGACCCTACCGCATGGATGTTGTGTAATATGACACTACCCTAGCTACTTGCACTAGTAGTCGAATGGCCAAGTGTAAAAGTCAAGTTAGATTTACTACGCGACGCTTTTGTTAATAAATAGCTGTCAACTACAAATAAGACAGAACTGTAGAGCAAACAGAACACAGAAATATCATGATTAGGATCATAATAGGTTAATCTATACAACCGCAGATGAAAAGGTATATCTGAGAGCAAAATCATATGTACGACATCATCACGCTCAATAGATCGAAGAACAGCGGCTTCATATGAAGAAAGCAGTATATGATCGTGAATGTCTAGTAATATAGAAAACGTAGCGTATCGCCTTTAGTGTCTGGCGTAGTGGTCATCTAGTGCACGCGGACTGGGTAGCTCGTCCAGTATAGCCGCCTCAGCTTCATCCGCCGGACCAGAATCGCCCTCGTCTTCGTCTTCGCTAGTGTCTGGAGTGTGCGATTCCTCGTGGCGCATCTCGTTTCCGGACAACGGATCAGGTTTCTTTCTGCGCACAAAGTCTTGCGCGTGAGCAGAAGTGACGATGTTGCCGATTCGGTTAATGCCATCCACTAATGACATGTGGCGCTGACGAATCGAAGGTCGCATGCCTGGTTGCAGACCATGCTCAACATCAATGGATGTACTTCCTGCGGTAGGTGCGGCGGTCGTTGGCCTCTCCTGCAGCTGCACATCTTGCACTGAAGGCTCTTCAGCAGGACCTGGCGGGAATTCTGATGGAATCGGGTACGGCAGCGGCACGTCCCTGGACGCACGAAACAGGTGGACGTTGGTACAGTGCTCATTCTCCACACGGAAGATAGTCCACATGCCTCGGCGACAGACTTCGGAGAGTGAGACAAAGAAGCTCAGCACAGCTGAGTGTTGCAGATCAGAGGCAAAGATGGCATAAAATATCCAGTTGAATCGGACCACCACATCCAGGACCATGGCCACGTAATATATCCAAGCCTTACGGAAGGCTAAAATTTCACGCAGAAATCGATTCTTCGCGTAGGGATTGCATAAACTCCAGTCCATTGCAATGTCCCAGACGGACGTATAAATGGCATTTACGAACGCAAATGTGATGAACAATGCCTGGTACCTCGTGTATTTATGAATCCGGTAGAAACTCAATGTCATGTAGTACAGGATACCACATGTGTACTTGGCAAAATTGGCGAGATGGGGAAATGCGCTTCTCGAATCACGGTATCTTCGCAGACACTGAAGGCCACGCCATATAGATGGGAGCGTAGTAAAGAAACCTAACAGGCGCGAGTGAGATGAGTTACATTGGACTGGATTATGCCAGCCCAGTGCATAAAGACAGAAGAAGAGCTCGATATTCTAATGAAGTCAGCAATGGCCGGGGGGACCTATGGTTGTCTGACTTACCCCCATCGAATATGTCTGTGAACAATACATATCCCCCAAAAAGAAATCGCGAAATTCGACTGGATACAATCCTGCCAAAAGAAGGCGCCACTATCACGTGTTAATATCGCTGTCTAAGCAAGAAATCCAGTCCACTTACGTTCGAATATGCCCACCACTTTCGACTTCGGTGGTAAAGGACAGGAGCCGGAAAGAAGATGATCAGAACAGTAATGAATATCAATATGACGGGCCAATAAATGTACATCCAGTTGACCCATGAGAAGTTGAGCCACATGAAAAGACCCATCAGAAAAAAGCAAAAGCTAGGGAACTATTTCACGTCAGCAATGTATTCACATATCGAATCTAATGCTCTGGAGCTTACCTCAGTCAATTGACGCCAATCTAAAACGTGGCGGGAGTCAAATTCAAACACGAAACTATAATTTATCTTCGTCTTTGTCCAGATCATACAATCCAGGCAGAATAGAAAAAAGTGGAAGATAATTAAGAACAACCCAGCATAGATCTTGCGGAGTCAGCTCGAGCCCAAAGGAGACTGATGATAGGGAGTAACAAACCTGAAGAAGGTAGCTTGTCTGTATATGGATGACTGGATCAGGGTCGAAAAGAAGCTGCGCTGCGTAAACTAGACCTTGGATACCGAATACTAGGCCTGCAGCGATCATGAGACCAATGAGGAACGTATTGCCAGAGTAGTCTCCTGACTTCTGGATCGCATTGCGCAGCTTGCCTACCGCGATCTTACGATTTCCACGTTCGAAGTAGCGAGCATAGAGATCCTCGACGGCTATTATGTGACTCTCTAAGGTTTCACTCTGCACGAAATACGCCTTGTTGACCTTCTCGGTCATGTATCGCATCGGCGGGCGGGCAAAGACAGTCTTGTCATATTTCTTGTTAATCTTCCGGAATGCAGTCCGGTTCAGAAAGGTATAAGCCTTCAAAAGCTCCAGACCCCGATAGAACTCCTGCAGTGCAAGTTTGAGCTTTCGCTTTGCACTCCGATACGGTACACCTTGGCCATCAGATTCTGGTCGGCGGGTGAAGTCTCTGCGGTCTGCTATAGCGGGATAATCCATCGGTGCTGGGGCCGAAGGTGTCATCATCTGTGCCAGCGCTTTGGAATTTTTTCCAAAGCGAGGGCCAACTGGGAGCTTCCACTTAGCACCTGGAATCCCAGGCACCCCGTTTCCATGGCCGTTTCCGTTACTATTCTGCTTGATGCCCTTCCTCGCAGCGAGTACCTCCTCGATCCTACGATCTCGCATTGTGTGCAACTGTTGCCGCAGAACCTGCAGACGGTTTGACGCCTCCTCTTCCTTCATCTTGTAGAAAGTCTCGATCTTGTCGAGCTCGCTATCCAGAAACTCAAAGAATTCGTCCTGTCGTCTCTCGAATTCTGTGCGGGCATCCTGATATCCCTTGCCAGGTCGCGGTGACTCCCAGTCGCCGGTATTGCTGAGAACTCGTTTCAAGAGACTGGGCCTTCTAATCGAGCTGTTTGTTGGAGACGAAGCACCCTTGAAACCGACCCCCTTCTTTCTACTGGAACCGGGTGTCGAGCCGCCATCACGCGGGGACCTTGTCTCGGCATCGAGGGTCACGGTTTTCCGAATCCGCGGGGATGGCGTAGGCGCATCGTCATCCTTATCATCGGCAGTCTCTCCCTCAAAATTGTATTTATCACGAGGATCTATGGCAGGATCGGGCAATTCCAGAGACGGGAGTTCTGGCACTTCAGCGACTGCTGGCGGTGTCGCGAGGATACTCCCATAGGACCCCACAGAGCTCGCAAACCGCGAGCCCGTTCTCTTCAACGGCTGCCTTTCAGGAACGGGTACAGGTGTCGCGCGACTTCGAGGAGTCCCATTATTATCTGCATCGGCGGCAGAGAAGCGGTCTGGCCCCCGTGTAGGAGTGTAGGTCTCGTTGGTAGCTAGACTCTGCGTGAAACGGCGCGCAAGGGGTGTCTGGGGCGTTCGCGGGGTACGGTTTATCCTTTGCAAGGCGCGATTGAGGGCCTTGAGTTTCTTTTTCCCAGCCTGGATAGAAGAGTCAATGAGGTGCTCCAGCACAGGACTGTTACCCTATCATGGTCCTGACCTTATAGTCCAAGTATTTGGCTCTCCATTCGGGAACCAGCTGCTCCTCGAGCTCTCTATCGATCTGTCAGTCCATGTATATCGTCTCAGCAGGGATGAGGGGATCCGACTTGGCAAATTTCATGCTGGGATGCAACCCCGGGGTTCATGATCAGCGGAAAAGCAACGATGGACACCAAAGAGATGGACAGCGGTGAACAGAAAATGCGAATCCAACCAGTAAAAAAAAATCAGTCTGCGGCGTCACCGCGGATATAGAAGATTAACAGATGACATTATTGGCGTCGCACAGAACGAGTGGCTGTTGCGATCTCCATCGAAAATGGTTCCTTGTTCCTCTCGACTGGGCCTTTTCTACCCGGTCAGAACATCCCGTCCGCGCACGTGCACTTCCCCGAGGCGGTGAAGTCATGGGTCGCTCACTGCTCGATACTCCGCTTCTATCAGTCCTCCTGGTAGTCTAACAACTGCATCCTTCGAGTGCTTTCTGGTAATATAGGCATATCGATAATACGGGGCGGGGAGATCCTATTTGCTTGGTTACTGGCGCATATCTCTCGACGCAAGTGCCAAGTAGAGATGCATTGCCATACCAGCGCTTCCCTCGAGACTCCGTCCTGCAGCATCGCTTAGATGATGTGCAGCGCATCATGATCTACACTGAATAATTTCGCATGACGGATACATCGAATAAATGTCCATGACTCGCGTGACAGTTGTCCTGAATGAGCCCGTTTGCTATCCAGACTGGGATTACGGCAGTAATAATAGAGACGATTAACCAACTAGTGAGTGATAGTCTAGACCCAAGCGAGTGGACGAGGATCCGCCGCTAAGCGATACAGACTCCGGGGAGATCTGAAGGCACGTGACACTGACCAGGATGACAAGGACATGCATTGCTCCCCTTGACTTGCTATTCTCCTCGCAAGAATATAAATATTTTGACCTCCTTACAGTCATTATTCTGGTGCCTAGTTTTGTGTCTTCCGGACAATTGAATGTCCGATGCAGCCAGTTAGAAGAGCCCCCATCTGCAACCTGCTGACACTATTATTTCGGAGTTAAGCCCGAACTTAATATATCCTGACAATATTCGGAATGCGCTCTTATAAAAAGGGCCCAGCATGCTTACTGCTCCTGAAATCAAACAAGATTTTATTCTTCTCTTTTTGGGATTCATAATTACATCAAAATGCATCTCATCCTGACCGGCGCGACTGGTCTGGTCGGCTCTGCCGCCCTCGCGCATATCCTCTCCCTGCCTCCTGGGTCCGTATCCCGACTATCCATTTTGAGTCGCCGGCCAGTGCCCATGGCAGAGAACAAGCCGAACGTGACTGTGATTGAACATCGGGACTTCTCTCAATATCCTCCCGAACTGCTGGAGAAACTCAAGGGTGCCAATGGCGTCATTTGGGCGCAGGGAATCTCCCAAACAGAGGTGCCGAAGGAGTAAGTGATGCTTACTACTGGAATCAAATATTATTCCTCAAGAGGTACGTTACTAACAATCACTTCTGTTCTCTATTAGTGAATACATCAAGATCACGCTTGACTATCCACTGGCCGCTGCAAAAGCCTTTTCAGGTCTCTCGGACTCTTTCAAGTTCGTGTACGTTTCTGGTACGCTGACCCAAAATACCATAGTTATTGCTCCATTGGCACAATACTGACTTCTGATTAGGTGAAGGGGTACGTCTTACTATACCAAAGGGCCGCCATGAATTGAATAGTAGAAACAAACTGACGTCTTTCAACAGGCCACAACGGAGCCCGGCTTCATGACACCTCTGTTCGGTACCGTCAAAGGCCAAGCTGAAGAAGCGCTACTCAAACTATCCAAGGAGACTCCCACCTTCAAGCCATACTCTGTACGCCCAGCATTTATCGATGCGCATAATCACCCCGAGGTCCAGAAGGCCATATCATCCCGCGCGAACCAGCAGACTTTCGCGAAAAAAGCCGTTAATGCTGGCCTCGGTCCTGTTATGAGGTGCCTGTACCCAGGAATAGTGTCACCGACGCCCGATCTGGGACGATTCCTTACCGATCTTGCCATGGGCGATGGAAAGCCTTTGAGTGGCGACGGCGTGAGTGGGGAGGGGAGGACCGTGTCGAATAAGGCATTTAGGAGGATTGCTAAAGTGGGTGCTTAGGTTACTGGGAGTGGATGTACGATAGATTTCATAATTCATGTTGGTGTTTCAGGTCCCAGATTATACTTGGCATAGGAAACATTGGGCTTTTAGTTTTCGTCCCAGATGGCCAGATTTCTAATATAACAAAATTATCTGCTATAACTCGCAGAAAGTGTTCGAAAACCTCCCACAGCACTGTCAGGTAGTGTTTTAATCAGTGGCACAATTGTAACAGATTTTGTCCAATATAGCTTATATAGAGACAGACCGCCATGCAATTACGCGTCATGGACCATGGGATCATGTAGATCAACGACAGGCTCAAAGTATAACTTATCCTGCTCACTCCCATCCCCTGACTATTTAATAAGAAGTTCCCAAAACAGCTACACCTCTATTAATACAGAACTAGACACCGGTTCCTATGTATCCTCTCGATTCTTCCACCCGTTCGGTTCCTGTTGTCACAGCAGTTTTGCTTTCGCTTCGATGATTACTCATCTTTGGCCCATTTTTCATGACCAAAACATATATATCTGACATTTTAGATCTGCGCTTCCTCCCGTTTTTAGTATAGTTGCCAATGGGTCACGATGAGGCGTCCAAGTAGCCCGGACTTTCGGATATTTTAGATAAATAACAATCAAGTATAGAATAAGAGATGAGTTGACAATCTCTTTATTTGTCCTGTTCAATCCTTTGTCGTTTGTTTTTGTATTCCCATCTGAAAGTTCAGAAACCTGACGCTGCTGGGAAAATGGGATCTCAAAAAGTCCCAATTCACTAGCGTCGAATGCACCAGTCTTGGTCGTATCCGTTTTCTCAACGGCTTTGAGATACTCGTTGAATGGCAGAAAGCATCAAGCCAGTCTCTGTCCTCGTGGACGCATCCTTCAAGCCCTAATCTTTCCGCCACAGAAAGTGCTATCTCTTGCGACGGACAGCAGGAGCCATAAACCTCCAGATAACCTGTACCCCCCAGTGATCTCCAAATTTGGTTTCTTGCGTGATGGCTTTTTCTCATGGTCATAGTAGCTACCACAGCAGATAGATTCCGCTATAGTGTAATGTCCGTATTGTACGTATGAACGACGAACCAGTCCATTTTCACCCCCGTGTCACTCGGCATCCGTTTTAGCATAGTTTCAACATAGGAGACGCTTGTTCCGTCTTAACTCTTCGTTCAGGTATGTAAGCATTTTATCCCGGGTTTATTTACCGACGGTCCCACCGCTGTAAGCATTGAGGCGAAGTTTGAGGGCCTGTCCCCAAGGCGCTGCTGAAGGCGGCTAGAGAGACGGGGTATTGTTATCGTCTAATTAACAGCAGCGCGCTGGGGCATCTTGCCATTCTTTGGACGACCTTGTCCACCGTAGATCACGTAATATAGGTATGACTTTCCAGAGCATTCTGCTCTTAGCAATGGACCACCGTGTTGGAAGTTTCAATTCTGTTCGACAGGGGTAGTATATTTTCGCAGAACGTAATACAGTCTGATCATCCCTGTGTCCCTTGTAGCACAGAGGTACTGCAATCAAGTTCTTCATATTATACGATAGCTCTCTATTAGGAGATCTTCTTCCACGATCCATGATCCGGTTATGGAAAGGGAAGGATGACCCATAACTGATGGTAGCATGTCGCCGGCCTGTCCGCGGGGAGAGATAGTCGACAGACGCAAAATATGCTGATCTTAATCTTGCTGGTGCCGGTTGAGGATTCTGGTGTACCGATACAATGAACTCAATGAGGTCGACTGTCTCGTGATAGAATAAATTTCGATCCGGTGATTCCACCCGGCGGAAAGAAACAATCTGGTATGCTAACTCGATAGCTGTTGACGGAAATGGTATTTCTTGGGCGTTGTTCATCATGCTTTTGCTGGATTGGATGAAGCACGACTACCAAGAATGACATCCTCAAGGGACTATAACCTAGCTGAGTCCCCCGGAGGATGAAATAACCCATAGAACAAACTCAGATGCCACATGATAGACCTACCAGAGCTCTGATTGTCTTCATGTTCTCGTTACCCTTCGGCAGAGCAGCTGGCCAGGTAAGAGAGTATATAGATGTATAGAATTTATATCGATTTGTAGGGGAAGATGATGTTAATACTAACGTAGCTAGCTACTCAAGTGGGATGAAGGTCGTTATTCCTAGCAGCACTAGGACAATCCCGTAACAACAGCGTTTATAGTCCCATATATAGAACTGTTCAAACCTGCAATACTGCCGGAGTGCTCGAAGAATATATACGCTCATCATTTTGTGAGAGGGACAATATGGAGGAAAGGAAGGAAAGTTTCCAATGGCTCCGGGCGGGCTTATATACCTGTGCGAACGGGGTTCTTTGGTGGCTTTTCGTGAGTGAATTTGTACTTGGTGGGATCTTCATACCTGTGTCCAGTCACTGTTGGTTATTTGCCTGCACTTTCACTTAATATCTATAGCCCTACGACTACCAATATCGAAGTCATAGCTTGCCGCCACCAATTTCTCGAAATAGGTAGTCCTTGATTCATAGAAGTCATGTCTGCTGATGTAAATGGGTTATATCTCCCTGGTTGAGTAGATCCATCGACGGCTATACTTCTACTCTATGCTCTGCCTCTTTATTTACGATGTATTGCATACTTGAGACCAGAATATCATTGTATTAAAATATCGAGTTCATTGATCAACCAATCATCAAGATACTTCTACATACATCATGTCCCCGCCATCAATGTATGTTCCCAATCTAGTAGTTGAAGCGATCGGGACGGTCGTATCTGTTCGGATCATACTCATCGGCGTCACGGTAGTGCTCATCATATAGGTTCTCCGCATTCTTCTTGGCCTGTTCGCGAGCCCGGATCTTGTCTACCTCGTCGAGTCCCTTGGTCTCGGCGAGCTTATCGGCCTCTCCACCGGCAAAACCAGCAAGGAGCTCCTTAGCGAAGGTGTGGTTGACGGTTTTGCCTGTAGTAGAAGATAAATTGGTTAGTACGGTGGACGAATGTAAATCGAATTAAAATAGCACGGGGACTAAAAACCGCATACCCTCTTTGCGCTGGTGGTCTTCGAACTTCTTGAAGGCTTCGAAAGAGGCGGCACCGGCGATGAGCTCGTGGGAGAACTTGCCCTCATGCTCCTCGCCCTCGCCCCGGTAAACCTGTCTGTGTGCGTCCTCGGACTCTCCTGTAGATAGCTTAGTAGGGATTCTCTAATGGAAATCAAAAGTGCGATGCGACTAATGGGCGAAGCGGAAGCCCAAAGTGTAATGAGGGCCATGAAGCATGTGAGGACAGTACATACCCCAGCCGAAAACCATTGTGTCTGAATATGGTAGGTAATGCACGTGTAAGAGAAAGACGGATAGTGATAACTTTGCTTGTGATGCTTGTTCAAAATGCTTATGATGGATTGATCGAGCGAGCGGAGGCTGTCTCTTTATAGTGATGGAGCTTCCCCTCCTCTACATCATCGTTCCTGGTCTATCGTGTTTGCATCCTTGACTTTCTCCCCTGGTCCCACCATTGTATCTGCCAAAAGCCATCGATAGAGACACACTGGAAGAGCCGCAGTCTAGAGTGGGCTCGACCCAAATCGATGACTGCTGTGGCGTATAGCTGACTGGCACTGAAGACGCGGCCTTTACCCCAAAGTATTGCCGAAAACCATACAGTTCTCTATTACCCAGCTGAATCTCTGGATGGAATGCGTCGTCATTCATCAGGACTCAACGTATAAGGCTCCTTGCTCGACACTACAGACCATATGGATGTGGTTGACCTGCCTTTCCCCAGCCCACGCGAGCAAAATGTATCCATGTTGTCATCCATTATCCACGGCGCATAAGATCTTTGTGCGTCCGATTGGAAGAGGGCGAAGTTATAACTTCCGTACCGTGGATCATGAAGTCAGGTTAATTTCAGTACTGAATGAATCGTGCGATCATTGCTGGTTACCAAAATACCGACGGTCGGTTTGAATGAATGGCAGCTGCTCTCTTCGAATTGCCCTCAAGTACGGATCGTGGAGCGCGTGGCGTTTACTCTCGCTGATGGGCCATCTCACTGGCCACAATGGATAACCAGCTTGCTTGATCTTGGTAGCTCCAGCTCAGGCCAAGCTCCATTGCCCAATGCTTGTTTTAGTGGCCGGTGTCTTGGCCGAGAGCTCCAATCTGACGTCGTCTCTCGCTCCATCCTCGCTCTTCAACGGATTGCCCCTCTTGACAGGTTGTTTACCGCGGATTATCCTGTTCGCTCTATTAATATCATTAAACTCAGGAGGGAGACCGTCACAATCAGCTACTCAGCAGGTTGCCGAAGAAGTTCCAGGAGAGGGGCCAGCACCGCCTCAAGCTGTGGCGCAGCCTTCGAGTTTCCCGCGGATTTGTTCTAGAAGAGCATCTTTTATATGCACTAGAAAACACAGTTGAGATTGGGCCAGTGAGCTTGCGTCAGATAAGAATTGGCTTTAATACCAACGAGCGTTTTCTAAATAGATTGTGGTGCTAAAGGTATGTACGTCTAGAGCTCGACCACTATAACACCGTATTGACCAGGCCTTAGTTTTATCAGCAAGTGGAAAGCCTAAGAGCATATACCATACGGCCACAATCAATTAATTCTACCTGGATTCGGACCCGCAGTCACGATCTAAAGACTGAATGCCATTATCAACAAGGCGCCAGCGCAGACAAACCAGCCCTATCATCATCCTATGAAGCTGAAAAGAGAACCAAATCCATAAGCACCACGGAACAATGCCCACGAGAGCCCCCCTTTCATCAGACTTCCCCTCCTCACTCACAGTGACAATCACCCCTCCCCCACCATCGTCATCATCCCCATCCCCGAACATCCTCCTCCTACTCCACGGCCTGGGCGACAGCGCCGCATCATTCACCTCCTTCGGCCGCGCTCTCAACCTGCCTGAAACGACCATCCTCACCCTCCAGGCACCCACGAAAGTCCCCTTCGACCTGCCCGGTTTCCACTGGGGCGACGATGTGGCTTTCGAATCCACCACCGGCGGCCTCGACATGGACGCGGGCTTCACCCGCGCCGTGAAGCTCATCGTCGACGACGTCGTGCGTGGCGTCCTCGTTCAGAAATGCGGCTACCGTCTTCGCGAGATCATGATTCTCGGCTTCGGCCAGGGCGGTATGGCCGCCCTCGTCGCAGCGCGAGAACTGACCAAGACGACATCTTCTGCAGAAACAGGAGCAGACAAGGAACTCTCAGGAATCATATCCATCGGCGCCCCGTACCCTCTCTCGGGGAGTATAATGGGGTCTAAAAGCCGGACGCCCGTCCTCCTCGTCGCGGGCCGGGACTCACCCGTCGTGACTGACACGGCGGTGCAACGGACCAAAAATGTGTTCGAGTTCGTGGATTTTCATCGCTATGCTAGGAAAGGGGATGGGATGCCTCGAAGTCGCGAGGAGATGATGCCCATCATGCAGTTCTTCGCGAGGCGATTGAGGAGTCGACAGGGCGTGCCGGAGGGTGCGGTCGAGCTTACTTAATTGGGTCTCTGCTTTGATGTTGGTGTTAAGGAATGTTCAGATTTTGTGACTGCCTTGTCACAAGATAGGGTTATAATCGATGATCCACGATATACACTTCAGAAATACGCGGTTACATGTACGACATGCAAAAGTAACACTGATTCAAATGGCTTGAAACATGATAAAGTTATCTATTTTACATCTTCAAGAGCTTTTCTCGCCCTTTCAATTGTGGCTTTGGCTTGCTGCACTGAGATATCGCCCTCGTCTGCTTCTGCGATCCGCTTTCCTCCCTCGCGCACCAATGTTCTCAGCAACTGCTCTGTCTCCTTAAGTGCGGTGCGACCTTCTTCACGAACTTCTTCCTCCCAGAAGTGACGGGCCGTTTCCCACTTCGTCTGCTGGCGACGCAGTGAGTAGATCAATCCGACAGCAGCGACAGTACAGGCTTCATAAAGAGAGGTGGTCGCGGTAGAAACGTAGATGAGTCCGGACAGAGCTGATGTCATGGTTGTAGTGGAGACGCTGAAAAGAACGAGACGCTGGGCCAGAGCCTGGAGCGATGGAACGGTAGTGTCGAGAAGCTGTGTACGGCTGGTAGTGATAATGGTTGGCCAAGGGGGTGTAGTAGCTTTTTCAGGGATCGGGACAAGATCCTGTCCCTCTTCCGCAACGGCAGGATCGCCGGTCTCAGAGTCTTGCGAAACAGTCTCGAGAGGCAGGTCTTCGAGGTCGCCATGAGGTTCTTCAAGAAGGCCTGCCTGTTGAAGCTTGCCCCCAGTCCAGATAACCTCTTTCTCGGCCTGGGAGAGGTATCTCTTGTCGAGAATATCGGTCGTGATCATGCCGACATCGTCCACACGCCAGAAGAGCTTCCACCAGGAGAGTCCGCGCCAACGCTTGCTAGCGAAACCCTCTCCAAGAGCATCACGCAGCTCGGTGTGTGCCCTTTCGGCCCAAATCGACACGGAACGGTCAAGATCGTCGCGGACCTCATCAGGAATAGTCTCCAGTTCTTGCCGTCGGTTCCTTGCGGCTTCTTTGGCTCGTACTCCCTCCTCAGCAGCATCAAGCAACGATTCAAGCAGTGTCCGCAACGAGGGATCCAGCTTCTCGCTCATCTGTGTCAGGGCGAGCCAGTCAACCAGCGGCTGGACTCCGCTTGCGTTCCATCCACGCTCGTATTCTGTCGCGTTCTGGACCGATTCACGGAACATGTCCAACGCCTTCTCCGCCTGATCAATGTTGACGAAGGAAAACTTCCCAGTTCTCGTTTTGTCCTTGACAGACAGGTCCACCGCGGCATGGACGGAGTCCTCCTCTTTCCCCAAAACAGACCGAGAAATAAGTCTGCTGTAAGCAAAGAAACCATCAACACCTCGTCCACATAGGAGACTTCTATGTACCGGGTATCGAACGTAATTATGTCTGCCACTATGCGACGTTTGGATCGTTACTGTCGGGACAAGGAAAGTATCCGCCGTGACGACCCCGGTGGGCTCTGCACTTGCTCCCAGACTGCTGACCAAAATCTCAATGTTCCCTTTCTGTAATATCCTCGACGGCACGGCAATAGTAGGCACCAAATCATTTGGCAGAGTTTCCGATTCCTCTCCATATCTGGACACCAAGTCAATCACCCTAGGGCTCAAACGTATCACTCACAAGGCGCATACAACATACCGTATGAGTAGACCCCTTGAGGTATCCGCCTCGTGCGATTCCAAAAAGTCCTCCCACTCCTCTCTCGGCTTCAACGGGTCTGCCAGGAGCAAACGGACGAGTTTTCGCGTGGCGACCGCATCGTTAAGACCGAGAACTAGAATACGAGATCAATACCGTCCTCATTATCTCGTCTCATTGTAACTCCGCCAACGGTAAGATTACCCACCTGCAATCCGAATAACCGGTGTCTCCGTCTCCAATCCCCTCTGCGCAAGTTGCAATCGACTTAGATTGACCTGCTCCGCTGCCGCTTCCCTCACTTCGTCCAGCGCATCATACAGCTCCTTGTACTGCGGGGGAACGTTCTTGCTAGCATTGATAGCCGAGGATGTCGCTAGTCTCGAGGCAGGACGACGGCATACGGAAAGAGAGGGCGACGAAGGCGCATCTCGTCGAGTTATAGGGCGCGTGGTCGACAGAGTCCGTCGCCATGTTGCGCAGGACGGGCAGTAGAAAACCGTCCCGTCGACGGCCAGACGCGACAGGTTCCTCCGAAGAGGGCCGCCCAGGTTGGGAGGCATTAGAGATCCGGAGGACGAGGAGAAAATCTGTGATGAATAGAGACACGTCTGTGGGAATTGTCCGTCCCCCAAGGAGACGATGGCCAGGAACACAAGGAAGTTGCGGAAGCTTTGGCGGTAGGTTTGCTAAATCAGGTAGGCCGAGATGGCCGAATCGGGCGGGCGTCGGAAGTGCTTGGCGCGCCGACTCAGCTATGCAGGTTCTACATACTTGGACATACAAGAGAACTGGAACTAAGATGAAGCTACATTTTTATGTGCTGGGATTTTCTAGCGGGCAGGAATCTCCAAAATAAAACTCAAATACAACAACGGCGCATAAACACGCCCATGTAATCCAGGTGCTTCGGTTATGTAATCGTCAATTCAATAGTTATGCCCGAGACGTCACGGACGTCCGGGCGACTGTCCAAGAATACTGGTATCTCGCTCCACTGCGCTTCTCTCGTAGTAAATATCATCAAGGAACAAGTCGTTCATCCCAATTCGTCAGGTATGGAAAAGAAGCCGTGCCCCAGACCTGCCCTCATCCGCTGACCACCAGCCGGACGCACCGCTATGTCTAGATGGGAGAATGAGCTGTCATGCATACTGCGACGACACGGATCTTGCAAAGCAGATGATCGAATGCTGACCTGCCGTCAAGAACAGAATAACGGTATGCAATGCGCTCAGGCCTCTTGGGACTCCTTGGGGCCATCTCTGCTACGACGGCTCTTGCCGGAACCAGCAGACCTCCTAGGATTAGAATCATCAATTGTCCACGGGGAAATATCGAGGCCACTCACATGCTAATACGCCTGGCTACGGTGGCCAGTCCAGTATCGTTCTCTGCCTCTTGAGTAGCCCTCTCGAGAGCGGCGCGTCGTTCCTCCTCGCTTCTCTTGAAGACCTCCTCCTGGGTAGGAGGCAGACGCTCGTTCTGCAGGTCAACCTTACGAGCATCCTCAAAGTTATGGATGGCCTGTTTAATACCCTCGGCACCAAGCATCAAAGTACCGGCAGGGAGACGGCCACCAGAAGCGGTCTTCAACTCGGTGACACGCTCAGATTCCTCACGCAGCACCTGGAAGACACGAGAAAGACGACCAATAGCAAGGATCTTGTTCTTGATGGCCCGTCTCTTGAATTCGCTGCTTTCGGGGTCGGTGGGAAGAGGTGGCGATGCAGGGGCGGTGGGAGACACCTCGGATGGAGTCTCGTCCTCGAGCTCCTCCTTGGAGCAGGTGTTCAAGATAGCGATCAGCATGTCAGTGATTTTCTCTCCCACGAACGGAAGTGACCAGGTAAACACGTCCATGAAGTTCGGAAGCCAGTATGGGTGAGGGGTGCAGTTGAACTGTCGGATATTCATGACATTGTTCTCGTACTTCAGCACCGCAGCCTTGTTGTTATATACGTCCAGGTAGTTGGGAGCGCTGAAAATAGTCATAACACTGGGGAAACCTGTCGTGCGAGTTTTCCTGTACATCCGGTAACCAGCATCCTGAGCCTCGTGGGCTCGAATAATGGACAGCAGATTGTTCTTTTCAAGGAAAGCACAGGCGGCAGGGTAGGAGAAGAAGTACGAACAACCTCGAACGTGGTTGTGGACAAAGTATTCGCCCGTCTTCTCCTGGCCAAACTCCTCTAGTGGATCCGCCCACAAAATGTCGCACATGAGACCATGTGTCGGTGGCTCCCTAAAGCGGTCAATCTGTACCGTAAAGTTAGAAAAAGTCCGTAAAGGCTGTCAAACGACATTTCCATGCAAACTTACTGCCTTGATATCTTCCAACGTATGCAACTCTGGGCTCAGGCCGCCGTGAATGCACAAGAACTGCTTATTCATGACAGCAGCCAGCGGCAGCGCACAAAAAGACTCCATGCATGCATCGTAGATGCGTTCACTATATTTGTGCTTGCATTCAAGTTTGAATGTGAAGTAGTCTGTCAAGTGCCTGCATTCGTGGTTTCCTCGAAGCAGCCAGAGGGTGTTTGGATACCAGATCTTCAACGACCAGAGATACAGCACACACTGCGGGAAGTCAGCGCTGCCTCCTCACACACATATTGGAACATGTCACCTACCTCAATACTGAAATAACCTCGGTCAACGTAGTCTCCAAGGAACAGATACCGCGTCTCCGACGGGTCACCCCCGACTTCGAACAGTTTCATCAGATCGTAATATTGGCCATGCACATCGCCGCACACCGTGATAGGCGCATCCATCTCGAGCAAGTTGGGTTCCGACCGCAACAGCTGGGTTCCCGTGTTGATAATCCATAGTGCTTGCTCCTCAGTGAGGCGACCCTCGCGATAAAAGTGTTGCTTGAGGAATTGAAGGTTAGGCTTCGAGGGATCCTGCGGCGACCAGAAGGATTCATCGCTCGGGACGCTCAAAGCGGGTGCTTGCACCTCTGTCGAGAATACCAGATCAGCATCTGCACTGCGATCACACGACGGGGGAAATGCATATGCGGAAAATACCTTTACACACTCTCTCCTGCGTTGACACCTGCGTGCCATCTTCCATAGTATGCAAAGTGAAGTCGATCTCCGGAACCGGCTTCTTCTCCGTCACCGCTCGCTCGATTTGCGCCATATTGATAGGATCTCCGTCCAGTGAAGCTCAGTCTGTGAAATGCTGCGTGTTTCGAACTCGAATCTGAGCCTAGGTGTGCTTGCCACTGCGTACAGGAGTGCTGTGGCGGGGTTAAGTCGAACGGCGGGACCTCGCACAAGAGCGTCTGACACTTTAGGAGAAAGGCAAACAAAGGGGCTCTTGGACCGTTAACCAGACACAATCGATATATCCGGGCAGGGAGGCGAGATTCCGTCGAAAGGAAAATCGCAGTCTCGGGCAGAGAGAGGCAAATGGCGGAGGGTTGGTGGGAGCTGGGAAACGAACTTCTTGGCCGCTGCTGAGACCGATATGTAATGGCGCTCAAGGGGCTGGACCCGTTCTCGACGCGATGGCCGCTTCAGCAAACAACGGTCGGTCACTGAGTGAGACCAGAGAGCCTGGCAGTCTGGAGTGAGAAACGAAGAGTTGAAGAAAGGAAAAATCCTCGGCAGGAAAGTGATAAGATTATCTCTGCGACAGGGACTCGTGGCCGCAGAATGAGGCTCAACTCCGTGTCTCTTAACATCACTAACGTCGAACTAACTTCTAAACTTGTTCCAGTGGAGCTTAACACTCGGTCTGCGGGGGGATTCTTCTCACCGTTTGCAAGTCTCATCAACCGCAACTAACGAATAATAATCTCCCCCGCTTGACATATTCTCCAGATCTGGTGCTGCGTTGTCTTCGTTCAGTCTTCCAGAAGACCGTTCGTCCGTGTTTCAGCATGTACGATTCATATCGTCTGTCTCTCTCTGCCCCATGCTTTGTTTCACGCTGAACTCAACTATCTAACCGATGACGTTCCCGCGACAGGTCCCCATCCGCTTCTCGCGCAGGTCCCTTTGACCGTCTCCCCTTTCATCTCCCTGCCCACGGCCGTCACGCTGCCGTACACCTATAAGTCCGTTCCATCGACTATTCCCCCCTCTGTAACTGTCGATCCCAGCAATCCCGATGCCAAAGCGCGCTATGTCGTCTCCAGCGGTGGTCACGCAGCGCATCCCGAGGAAATCCTTGCCTCCTGTCAATCCTTGGAGAACCACTTGAGGAAGACCTTACAAGACGCGGAGACTGCGATCAAGGAATGGGAGGAATCAATCAAACAAAGGGAACTAGCGGAGAAGAGGCGTCTCGCTCCTGGCTGGCTGGATCGTGAAGAGAAGATCCTCCAGCCAATGCAAGCGTCTTCATCCCAGGATCAGTCGAGACATGAGCGGCAGCCCAGTCTTCTAGATAGTCAGCCTGATGAGGCTGTCTCCGAGGTGCCAGTAGTAGCCCCCAAGGACGAAGGTGAAGAACTCGATCGCGCTTTTGGTGGACTAAACATGAAGTGAGTGCGTTCTGAGCATTGACGGGCTCTAAATGCTCTGTCACATACGATGCAAAGGGATGAGCGTACCTTGAATAAGACGAATGCGAGCTATTGCATCGCTGCCGCGACGTATAATCTGCAGCAGATCTCATCGGATACCTCTTTGAGACAATATCCGGACGACATCAGAGTCTATCTGGCGACATCTTCTTGAGCGCCTCACCAGCAACGGTACCTCGAAGCGTCTCGACTCCCATGGCTTTCTTCCGGCCATCAAACGCAAAATTTCGGGATCTGGTTCATTGATTATTCTACCTGTAGAGTCACATGTCTTCACGGGAAGTGATTACACGTCTCTTCTGCATTGACACGATGCGATTGTTAGCAACATCCCGGTAGAATGGATACTATCTGCAGTTAGCGGTAGTTTCGGGGCCTTGCATTGGAATACTGAAGCATCGAAGTCGGGTTAAGAATGGGAATGCCAGTTGGTCGTATACCTCTATCATTTAGCAGTTTATCGGTACCCCTTTACGACTGCATATGCGGAGTCAATGCTCCCTACAAACTCGGATGCTGGGATCTGCTGGCGAGTCAACGGTAGAAGGGTGTTGTGTCTACCTTTCTAGAATGTTTCATGCGCTCGAGAATATAATTAAACATTGACATCATAAGTCCATACCACTGTCTGTTAAACCGGAACAAGATTGCCATAGAATTTGTATAACAAAGGATATTCCCGTCAACGTAGTTGAGCTGCTCAAAGTTCCAGCCGGATCCACCGACCAAGACTGGCATCCCAAGCTTTCGAGCTTGCGCCAAACCTCCCCGCAGAAAAAGTGATCCCCTCCATTGACATTATTTATTTCATCCCTCCAAACTGCCAACCAACTACAGGAGCATCGCATTGAGTATCTGTCCTTCGCATCTCAACACTAATCCAATTCCTCAGCCAGATTTCTACCATGGAAGTCCTCCGTTCACCTCCCTCGACATCATCATTTGTCCCTCTCGCGGAACACCAAGCACGCACACCCGCGTCATTCTACTCTGGCCCGCCTGTCCTGCATTATGTGAGCGAGCGATGCAAGGTCGTCGTTCTGGAGAGGGATTTACTCGCTGCACCAGCTATTAATGCTATGCGCAGAGAGGGTTCGAGCAATACTGCAAACGGGAACGAGAATGGCGTGAACGGGTCGAGCCAAGCTGCGAATGGAGAAGAGGAGGAAGGGAAGGAGGTCGTCCTCGATGATATCGATGTCTGGGTTACATCTGAGTATGTGAAGTCTTTCTCTGTCCCACGTACCATTCGCAATGGGAAGGCAGAGAAGGATCCGTCTGCATCTGCCTGCTCCGCGAAAGACGCCAATCTACAGAACAGTTCCATAAACTAAAAAATCGCGCAGAAAATTCCTCCTATACAGTTCTTCAACTGAATCGGGTGTTGCGATCCCTTACCCTTCCATCTCCCTACACGCAATCCAGCGTCTCAGCCTCCCTTCCCCCCTCTCCTCCGACCAGGTGCAGGGTCTCTACATGCAAATCGCGCACCCATCTTCAGCACCCACCGAAGATGACGAAGAAGAAGAAAGTATCAGTCTAACAGTTGTTCCTCCGCCTGCGAGTGAGACAGCCGTAACGACTTCTGCGGAGGCGGCGACCGCGACGGCTGCGGAACGCGCTGTGGAAGACATAACCGAGAAACCAGAGACTCCTACGCAACTCCTCTTCGCTGCTGTATCTGCGTGTTCGAATCTACACCCTGATCCAGCCACTGCAGGCGAAGATGAGGATGATGAAGGTGGTGTTCTCCAGGGGAGCTCGCTTTACGAGGCTGGGTTGATCGCGCCTGGAAGCGGGGATGGTGGATTACCCCCTCCAGCAGCTGGAAGCTCGGGATGGATTACAGCGGAAAACATGCATGAGTACTTTGATGAGGAAGGGAACTGGATCGGTGGAGGGGAGGAGCCCAATTTGTCGCTCGGTCCGGGAGCAGGTACCGTTAGGACCAGAGAGGAGGAAGATGCTGCAGCGGATGGTAGCGAAGAGACGGGGGATGGAGACGAGACGAAGTGGAGGAGGACAGATTAATTCCGTACTTGCGTTCATGATGATACAGATACAAAAAAGAATTTCCTCTTCTTTTTACGGGTAATACAAAACTTTACTGTTCGATCAGTGTACACATACTACGCGAATAATAGTATAGGCTTCGCGAGAACTGGCTCTATGATATCAACTACCTTGTTTCAATATTTGATTAGCAGTGGTCAGATTGAAACTGGCCTATGAGATCACAGATCTGTATGTCTTTCTAGACGTAAGTCTTGAAGGTATAAACTGATCTTACATGTATATGTACATACTTATCATGGCGAAGAGGATAACTCCCATCTAGGCTTCGCCACCAGACCGCTTGTCAAGAAGATACCCTTGAATCGGGCTGATAATACTCGGATCGCCCACTTGTCCGTTCATTGGGGGCATAATATCGAGGACTACCACCTTGACGCCACGCTCTTCAAATTTGCGAGCGACATGGTTACCAATCCCACTGTATCCACCAGCAATGACAATTACTTCACGCTTCCAGTCCTATCTTTCTGAAGTCCAGTTGTTCAGAATTGACCTTGACAATGCCTTGCCACAAATATATACGGCTCACGCGGGGAAGAGAGCTGGTACCCCCTGGTAGCCCAGCCATTTGAGGTGCGCGTATAAAAGAGTTGGGCGTCAACTTGCCCATGAACATTTGTACTGAGGATGTTGATTGACTGGAATGTACGAGGTTTAAGGTGGAGTGCGAGTTCCAGAGACATGGCTTTCCAAGATTCTGTCATAGCGGACATCCTGCACAGTGCAAATGCGGGTCAAGAGAAAATTAAGGAGCACCATAATTTCAAGAATATAAGGTCAAAATATTCATTGATACAGAAAATCGTCTCTGGGGCTTCATGGCATTCGATTTATACGGTTACATGACAAAAGTTTGAAACTATCTAGTAGTGACCCATCTATCAAAATTCTCAGTTATGCCACAATTAGCTCCTTTTTGTATTTGATATTGGTGGAAATAAGTCCTAAAGCTTACCGTGGTATAATTGGCAGACAATTGAACATAACAAGTGTTAACGCAAATAAAATGCAAGAGTTCTCTATTTTCAAACCTTCACGCGTAGGTGTATATTCCCGCTATGTAGGGCTAATATGAAATGGGCCGAGGCCCAATTAGTTGGATGTCTGAGTGCATGCATGTACCAAAGTATAGGCTGCAAGACATATCATAAGTATATATTTCGTCGGAATGATTGCTGGTCCGGACAGTCAGTTTTCTGGAGGAAACTGCGAAATGCAGACTCACAGCCGAATCATCGCGTCCTGAAAGTGTACCTTTTTGTCCCCAAAGGAAGAACCGAGGTTCATTCCGGCCATATTATTTCACAGTATAATGACTAGGGGCGCGGTGCTATATCGAGCGTCGCCGATGTAAAACCAATTCTTCACGACACATGCTCCTCATACATATCGAAAACTTCTGATAAACTCAAGATTTAGTGGTGCCGCAACTGTGGGGAAAGGGCAAGCTGAAGGTTTGCGGTTCTGCTATCGTGGAGAAGAGGGGCAAAGCATGGTTTGTTTTGGCGTCTGGACTGATTGGTTCGTTGCGTACAATTTGTCCGGTCAGAGGGCCTGATCTATCTTAATTGTCCGATCGCCAGGCATGGCTTCAGCTCTTGCAATTACAGCAGATATAGATTTGCGCCTCATCTACTCTTACACATCTATACAAGTTCGATCTATCTCGAATCAGTCATGTCTCGTAAAGATATCTCATTCATGACCTCGGACCATGTCACCTTGCGCGGATGGTTCTACAAGCCCGAAGGCGCTGGGGACAGCAAATTTCCATGTCTTGTCATGTCTCACGGATTTTCTGCTTTGAAAGAAATGGAACTGGATGCTTTTGCTGATCATTTTGTGTCCAAGCTTCCCCTGTCATGCCTTGTATACGACAATCGCGGCTTTGGCGACAGTGATACGAAAGAAGGACAGCCTCGCCAGGAGATCATTCCTGCACAACAAATCAGCGATTATTCAGATGCCATTACTTATGCCCAATCTCGATCTGATGTCGACCCAAATAAGATCGGTGTCTGGGGTAGTTCCTACAGTGGTGGCCATGTTCTGTGGCTTGGTGCTGTCGATAAGAGGGTTAAAGTGGTGCTATCTCAAGTGCCATGCGTTAATGGATGGGTAAATTTCCACAGACTGATCCGCCCCGATTTTATTGGGGGTTTAAACCAGCTCTTCCAGGATGGTGAGTGTATAGCGATGATCTCCATTGTTTGATTGTTGTCTTAGCTTCGATTCTTGATAGATCGCCTAGCCCGAGCGGCAGGGAAGTCGCCAGGAACGTTACCTGTCGTCGATGCGGACGTCCATAAACCATCTGCATTGCCCACACCCGACAGCTACGAATTCTTTACGACCTGGGGCAAGAAGAGCAACTGGAGAAATGAAGTTACTGTCAAGAGGTGAGTACTTTCTCGTGAGCGTAACATGCGTTGCTGACGACAACGAAAGTATCGAAGCATTCCGCGAATATAATGCATCAGCACACATCCACCACATCTCTCCCGCGCCATTGTTGATGACTGTCGCCCAGAATGACGTCCTAACACCTACTGATATTGCCCTGGAGGCATTCTCTCGTGCCCTTGAACCGAAACAGCTTCATATTTTGCCTGGGGGGCATTTTGATGGATACACAGGCCCAAACTTCGAGCGAAACGCCGGTTGTCAAACTGAATTCCTTCGCAAGCATCTCTGCTCCAAATAGATGGCAGGAAGTGCCGGGAATCAATGAGCATAGGGTGTGGAGATGTAGGATGATACCATTTCTAGGGTCCTAAGTTCCCAATTCAAGGACGGCAGTTGGTATTGCTAATCCTAGTATACCTAGTAATCATTAGTATTTTTTGGTCTAAAGAGGTTATCCACCTTTGTTTGTTTCCATCGATCTATAGTCAAGCAAAAGGTTATCGTATCCTCTCTCTCTCGGTAATACCCTCTTGGCACTAGGAAAATTGAAGAGCTTTGGGCATATATTCAATAGCTTCAACACGCGACAGGGTATCCAGTGGTGGTCAGAATATATATCTGTCTTAGTCGTCCTGGCTATCTTGACTCCCATTATCACCACCTATGTTTTCTTCTGAAAAACGAACAAGAATATCAGACATGTCAGGTTCTACATCGAAATTCTCCTATGGAGGGTCTAAGAATTCATGATAGAATTGTGACGATCTCAAGGGGTTCTAGTTAAAGCTTATAAGGGGTGCCAGCCCGTGATAGCCAAGCGGCTATCACGGTGTTTAGTCTTTTTGGCCAAAGAGTTCCTGGGAATAGGCTGGCGCCTAAGGGTTCCTTTACAGTCAGGCGAACTGCATACTCATTTAGGTAAGGCTGGCTGGATACGTGGTATCGTCCAAGGATGGGCGAGATTTGGGCCCAATAGATGTGGCACCGATGAGGTTGGTGGGAGTGGCTCAGGCATTGTTAATTCAGCATGAATCATTACCATGGTAAACAACAGTTGTCCACCAAAGCCCCTTCATTCGCTATATAAATGCTTAGTGTCGGGTATTACCTACTCAGCCCTACCTAAATAAGTATGCACTTCGCTATCTAAATACGTAGTTTCGGGGCACCGGGAACCGACCACCGATCATGTCGTAGCATACAGACGAGATGTACTATATAAAGGAACTGCAGACCGCGCATCTTTCTGTGCGTGCTCATCATCTTTTTGAATAAATTGCATTATCCCGAAAATGGCAGGGTTGATCAAGCTCGCCGTCCAAGGCGTTGCAGGTGGGATCGGTTTAGCATCGGAAAGTACGACTGCCTATAAAAATAAAAAGAAAGCTCAAAAGGAGGCACAGAAAGATGATCGAAATGATCCAACGCAAGCTCCTATGATCGATGAGGGGTCTGAAGATGACGAGGAGCAGTGGGAGCTTGATGAAGCACAAGATGAACTGGTGGGCGGCTCAAACCCTCAACGCAGCCAGGGCCAAAGTGTTGATGAGCTTCTGTCTGAATTCTTACACCGGAACCCTCCAGAATCTGATATAGAGCTTTCTGAAAGACCGAGGATCCCTTGTCCGGTCATCCTGCCGCAGCGCAGACCAAAGGATCGCTCTCGGGGATTCATCAGGGCATATGCGCCCGTACTGGCCGACTGTGGAATAGACCAGACAATGTTTATTGACTTTCTTGAGGCTTTTAACGCGTCGAGCCAGGCGTCTCCATGGCTCAATACCATAAACCTGGCCTCAATTGGCACCATGTTTCTGCCGCATGGAATATCCATGGCCGTCTCGGTCGCTATACAAGTGACAACGAACCTTGCTATCGAAATGCAGGCCAGAACTAGGTTTGTTCTCGCCCCAAATTTCCGTTCTTGCGTGGATCAATCCTGACTATCCATAGGACAAACTCATTTCTTGATAAGGCCAACAAGGAATTCTTCCAGCCTCGAGGGTTATACTGTCTTATTATGACCTGGGACCCCGAATCCAATGAACTCTGTGAATCGGTGAACATTGACACTGCCGTTCGAAATGCTGTGGACCCAGGTCCAGGGATTGGGTCAAAGATCAAGCGTAAATTACGCTCATCAAATGGCATCACGTATGCCAATTTTGAATTCCCAGAGACCGCTCCGTTGGTCTATCCGGGTCTTGATTATCTCGCGACGCAGCAGGATGGTCTAGCCGCGGAGGAGAAAAATAGGCTTGAAAGTGGGAAAGCATTTGTCGAGGATTATCTTGATCGGAGAGCACAAGCAAAATTTGTATGTTCTGATTTTTCCCATGATATACTTTGAATCACACTTATACTGACAATGATAAGGCTTCTGCAAATCCAGAGAATATGCTATCTCAAGGACCAAAGCCCCAATTTACTTCAAGATATGCCGATCCGAGCCATCCTGCAAGCAGCGGCTCTCTTGTATCTCTGCTGACAGGTGGTTATGTGAACCCTCCTTCTCTTGCTGAGAGAAGACAATCAAGAGGGAGATTTCGAAGTGGACGCGATGGCTTCGGTGTCCATGGGAATCTGGGAAGATTCGGCGATGGAGGCAGACGCCGTAGGCTTGGTGACTTTCGCGATAGAAGAGATCTTCGCAGGTTTGGTGGCTCCGGAAGATCTGGTCGAACGAGTTGGGGCCAGAGTCCAGAAGGAGACGGCGAAGAGATTCCCCAGGGTAATGGCTTTGGCGGTCGAGGGAATGCACTGAGTACTAGGCTGGGTAGTCACGAAAGTGGCAATCCAAGAAGTGGACTAGGTAGAGGATTGGGAGGTGTTGGACTCATTAAGAAGACGATTAAAAAGGCACGTTTCTTGTTTCTCATTGCATTGCTTTATATGGTTGCTAACATCTTCTTTAGGACGTTTTGTATCTCATGATTGTTAACATGCCGAGTGACGAAGACATGGCAGAGGCCCAGCGCACAGCAGATCAGCTACTGCAAGACCAAGAGTAAATCATAACCAAAAAGGACTCCCAGATGAAGGAGTGGGCTTCTATCTTATGATATAGATAGCCTTGCACTATTAATAAATAAGATGGATAATTCATGAATTTTACTATTCACTAATGTATACCTACGCGCGAAAGCTTGAAACTGGAGAACTCCTGCATTTTATTTGTGTCAACAGCCATTATTATCCCAACAGCCTATCAATTGTACTATGATAAGCTCTAAAATCCATTTCTACCATATTAAATATAAAAAGGCGCTAATTGTGGGATAATTGAGAATTTTGATAGACGGGTCACTACTGGATAGTTTCAAACTTTTGTTGTGTAACTGTAGTACCAACACAAGTCTGTTCCATTCATGTGTCGTAATTATACTATGTATCATGCGAGTCTGCCCTTAAGATCCTATGGAACGTCGGTATATCTTACGATCATACCATGCCTGCCATAGAAAGCAGTCAAGCCCTATATTCCCGCCATTCCGACGGTAGGACTCGGGTAATACTATAGATTCCCCTCTTTGGAGTATTCTATATCCACCAAATCGATCGAACGGCTGTTACAGGTGTGAAATAGTGCGCAAAAATGGCAAAATTGTTTCGATGATGGTAGCAATGCACTAGTTTTGAACCGTCGGGATGATTATGATTCTAAAATCAGCTATACATGAATATGGTGGACGCAGTCAGCTACCACAGAATGAGCTGGAGTTATATAAGCGATGAGAGAGTCCTTAAATAACCCACTAGAAAGCTAGGAGTTGTTTAATTTAAATGCACGTGCTGTCGTCGATGAGATTTTGCACCTCCATTTATTATGCCTTCTGTGCGCTCATTCTAAATCACATCCAGAATTGTCTTGCACTCCTTAATAATAATATCAAGCTCAGTATTAATATTACTAATAATGATATCTCTTCCATCTATCGAAAGAGGGTATCTCCCGTATTACCTCTACGTGAGTAGAGGGGACTCCTTGGAAGCAATTTAGCCACTCTTGTTCCGGTAGATACATTAACTCTAGCTGTATACTTTATCCATCCCAGGCTAGTGTTTCGGCATTAATCCATTCAGTCGCGACATATGTCGACCTAATCGCTAGTCTAGAACAATTCTCCAGCCCCGCGGCACGGTCAAAAGACGCTCTTACTGCGCACGTTTATGGCATCAAGGATCTGTATACCGGTCGTATCCATCTTTCTACCGCGTACCATATCGGTAACGCCCGATTTATACAACTTGGCAATCTCCACATTCGTCGGCGATTTAGCATTGTATGGCGGGAGTATTTCGTCTGGAAGACGGCTAGAACCCGACAGGTGACGTTTCTGTACGTCACGGCGGCCGGATCGGCTTTGATGCAGATGCTACTAGATAACAGTCGCTATGTTCAAGGCTGAATCATAGCTGCAAGAATCTATGGATTTGATATTGCGGATGTATGTACTGTCCAGTTCATGACAAATTTCGTGTATCGCACTGAGTATATAAGTCATACGATTTTAAAAGAAAGCCGATAGCTACAAACATGTACATGGAGGATAAACGATGCAAATATTGTCGATATCATATATATACATATTGTTTTCTACTTTGCGCCTACGCTATACCTAGAATGTATCGAAGGAGGTAAGAAAGCGGGTAAAAACAGTGCCTATTAATTAGACACAGAACTTAGAGAAATAGTATTCATTAGTCATTCGTAGTATTCATTATGTTCACTTGATAGGTCGTAATTTCCGAGCGTAATCTCTCGTGTGCTTTTTTCGTAGAAGCCATCCCAGGTACCATATATAATGCAGTCACATGCAGCCTATCTTAAGACCTTTATAGTACCTTCTCATATTGAGGGTAGCACCGGCGGTCCTTTCGGTCTTCGCACAGATATGCTCATAGTCTGGAGATTTCGGAATTCGGAAAACACGGCCGAACCAATCGCGTTGCAGAGCTTTTTCCAGTGGTTACAAAGCAATCGTAGTGTGATGGATTAACTGCCCATCAATCGGGGTTCTGCCATTGTCTTCTAGGATTAGTCGAGAGGCCAATGCATCATCCCACCAATAATATTCACGAACGTTGGCCGATCACTGCTGAACCTATCAACCGACTGTTTAGTATATTTCCTCATTTGGTATGACACTTCCTCCATATGCACCTAGCTCATGGACTATCACACACATAACACCTGTCGCACGGATCTACCATCTGGTAAGCCACGTCAGTTCTTATAAACTGCAAATTTGGCGACGAACCCCTGCTGGACTCGCAGTGTTTCATACTCCGTATTACTTCTTTGTTTCACACGCTGCATAGTGAACAGTGCTTTATCTGCAAGGCACGAGTATTGCAGGTTTCAAGATGGCGGATACTCAAGGACAACAAGCCTCTAGTGGAGAGAATAACAACAATGCAGTTCAGATCGAAGTCGATTCTCGTGTTAGTAAACCCACTCGATGGGAGTTAATCCTTCGAGCCTAACTCAAATTCGAAATTCTAGGCCACAGACAACGATTCTACTTACGGAGATGAAATGTATGCGATTCCTCATAACCTGCCATGCATTCCGAATATAACTGACCTCTTTCACCAGATCTACCTACTCTGAGTCTCTGACATCTTCCGTCCAGGATTACCGTATTGAGAATGGACGACGCTATCATGCTTACCGCGACGGAAGTAAGACTATCTCTATGCATCACGACGTAAAGGCCCTTATTGACTTGATTCCTTCCGCAAGGCTACCTTCTGCCAAATGATGAAGACGAATCGGATCGTCTGGACATGGCGCACGAGCTATGTTTGAAAGCCATGGGTGGAAAGCTGTTTCTCGCGCCTATCTCCTCTCCAGAGCGTGTTATTGATCTTGCAACTGGAACTGGGATATGGGCAATCGATTTCGGTATGTTACAATTGCCCCGCCTATAATACTTCGAGCTGACTCTGTGATGAAGCCGATAAATTCCCATCTGCAGAAGTAATTAGATATCTTCTCTATGATATGATCATACCCTGCTGAACTCTCTTTAGGTCATTGGAAATGATCTGAGCCCTACCCAGCCGTCTCTGTGAGTTTTTAGCCCTCATTCTTCAATTTTATAAATCACATTTGAAGAGAATTAATAACAATTTTCAAAGTGTCCCCCCTAACTTGAAGTTCCTGGTCGACGACATTGAAGATGAGTGGGGATACGAAAGCACTCCATTCGACTACATCCACGCCAGATACCTGTGCCATTCGATCAAGAATTTTAAGAGGCTGATCCAACAAGCTTACAAGTAAGCTTCGACGCCTCTCTACCTGGTTGATGTCCGTATGCTAATAGAATCTGAAGCTGCACTAAGCCAGGTGGCTACGTGGAGTTTCAAGACTGGGATTGCCGGATCCGTTCTGAGGACGGCAGTCTGAAGGGTACTGGACTTCAGAGGTACTATGACGCGGTTCTCGATGCCTTCGAGAGGGCAGGATATCCGGCAAGTCCTGGTCGATATCTCGAGCAGTGGTTCCGTGAAGCTGGCTTCGTCGATATCCATGCCCAGAAGTACCCTATACCAATGAGTGTCTGGCCGAAGGACAAGCATTACGTGCGTGATATCCTTAACGAGAGACGAGCCGCCCTGTCGCTAACGTTGGTGAAAATAACAGAAAGAACTCGGTGCCTGGCTACGTGCAGCTGTCACAGAAGCTTTCCAGGGAGGAGCTATGGCCGTGCTGACAAGATTCGAATCCTGGAAGCCAGAGGAAGTAACGGTTCTCGCTGCAGGAGCTAGAAACGATCTCAAGAACCGCGATATCCATGCAATCATGGACTTGTAAGCCAATTCTTTCATTGATCTCTAGTGAAATACCGCTAACTGTTTTAGCTGGGTTGTTTACGGCAAGAAACCTGAGTAAGGCCTTCGTTGCCGAAAGGAGAGCCCGTGTCGACACTCAGATTGTTACTAGCTAAGGGTTCTGAAGCTTTCTTATTCTGTGTATATTTCATCCTCTCCTTTCATATAACTCCTTTCATATTGAGAAGGCAGAGCACATACCTAGCAATAATAACCGCAGATTTCTTCTAACTTTTCTCCCTTGTCATTCCATTCTAAAAACCAACAAATTTATGACTCATAACATCATCAGGTGATATTCCTTTCCCTCAACACCTTCGTTCCCCGTAAAGGTAAGAATGTCCCAAAGGCAGAATCTGCGTTGCATGTGGTATTCAGTTTATAACTGCCGGAGCGACGTCGATTCTGGAAGACGGACAGGCTATAGACGGCATAAGTAATCTGGTACTGTCCTATGGTCAAATTCGTTACGACTCACTTTTACTATAACTCTTCAGAAGTCCGCTGTCAAGGTATTTAAATCACGTATGAGATTGAGGCTCAAACACAGAGGTCCACCAGATCCAATGAGCATCCGTGATCTCAGCACTCCTTAATCGAATGTGGCTGTCCCGCTGTGTGGAGTCCGATCCACCATGGAAGAGATCTAAATGCTACTTAAATACGGAGGACTTCGGTGCTTCCGCCATTCCGCGATCTCGGCATTGTCACAGCGAATACATAGGACGGAGTACTCCATACTCCCACCATCAGATTAGTCGCAGAAATTTTCATATCGAATGGAAATTAGTCTACTGAAAAGCTCCCTACATATTATCCCTGGATAAGACATTAATTTATTGATACTGAGAAGACAATTACAGAGACAGAATATGCAGTTCGTATTCGAGCATTAGAGTAATAAAAAGCCGATGCTCCTTTACCCATAATTTAGCCCCCAAGTCTATATTCTAGATATGATTTGTCACGATACGCGGAGATCAACACGCACTGTCCCATCTAGCCGCTTGGCTCCCAGTGTAGTTTGATGCTAGAATACACACTAAAGCCAAACATATTGCTGCTAAAGTACCTTCACGAGGCTCATTTCCCTTCACAGTAAGGCAGCATTGAGGCTGATTGAATGAACAAATTTTATTTTTGGAGGCTTTATGACTTAATACTCCTCCACAGCATCCTCTCTTCCTTCTCATATTCGAGTCACTCGACATATGGTACATTTGAATGCGATCTGTTGATCTTCTTAACTAAGCGAACCTTCCTCCGACTTTCCGATCTCCACGCCATGTCTATCGATTACGGTCCACCATATGGCTTCGCACTCCGCCGCATGGGCGGCTGTCTTGACAGCGAAACGCAATGTTATGCGACATGGGGTGGATATTGGGGTTGCTGTCCTCAAGCGGCGCATTGCCCTGGAGCAGAAAAGTATATCCCCAATAATATCTGCTGTCCGACCAACGCAAACTGCACTGCGCAGCTCTTGGATCAACCGCACTGTGCCGATTCGAGCTGGAATATGTTTTATTTCCAGGCATATTTCTGTTGTGAAAAGAATCAATATGGCTTCTGGACCAGCCAAGACGGAGACTACGGGAATTTTGGCTGTTCAGACAGCATTCCCACCAACGTAAATTATACCACGTTAAATCCGGTTAAGCAAGGTTAGTAAAGGCTTTCGGGACAGATATAAGGAGTTCATTTCCTAACAGTAAGGTGTTTCAGGGGATGGATCGGGATCTGCCATCTCAACTACTGCAGCCTCGACATCGTCAATGACATCCGCAACTTCAAGCCCCTCATCGACCAATACCTCAAGCGGCAGTTCATCCGATAGCTCCTCAACCAACAAGGGAGCCATTGCAGGAGGCGTTGTGGGTGGTGTTTGTGGCGTGGTCCTAATTATTGCCGCACTCTTGTTCTTCCTTCGTCGCTACCGATCCTCAAAGGCAACAGATACGGCATATAGTCCATTCCCGCAACCCAGTCCGGTACCCTCGCCCTCACAGAATATTCCAGATTATGCAGCATACGATGCCCCCAAAAGGGGAGAACTTGATTCGTGGCAAAGACCACCAGAGCTGGCTGGCTCGGTGGGTAAGGAAGGCACTCACGAATTACCGTAGTGATACGGTTCAGGTGGTTTTATCCTATAATAAATTTCGTTCTGTGAATTTGATGGACTGGAGGATGCCCAAGGGTTTTCTTGTTGTATATGGCGGAGTTTGGGTGGATTTGTGAGTTTGTACATATGTACGTCTTTAGCGATTACTTTTGCCTTGCATGTGTAAAGAACCTTATTAATGGATAGGGGTATTCCCTGTTGGTAAGTCATATTTTCCATTGACTACCAAGTTATTCTTATTATCAAATGGAAGCTATACTAATTATTATCTACTCGATGACTCGACAGTATCTGCCAAAAGAAAGCTGTGCTTATAATCTCGTCATCCACTCGCCTCCCAAGGTTCTCCGATCTATGTCTCTACCTACAATAAAATTACATCACCAGACTTTGCCAGACTACTCGACAATATACATCCACGTGACAACAAAGGAACAACCCCCCCC